>MU226934.1:3133-25254 GCA_018584345.1 Thuja plicata
ACACTTTGTTTGTCCTGATATAATATGGCTTCAATCTTCCAAACATTGTTTTCCCAATCTTTATATTAGGATTTGAACTACAAAATGACACATACATTTCATGTTCTGTTGTGTCCAACCAATGTTTCGTATGATATTCATATTGATTAGTTGAAATTCTATGCCTAATAATATCTCTACTATTTGATGAAGGACGTGTATTATCATTCCAAAATAATGTGACCAAATCCTTGATTCCTCCATCAATCCTATCAGAACGAGGATCTCTACACATGATTTCCCACCTACCTTCCAAGGTGCTATCATCCAAAAGCATTCTCCTATTAACATATCGTGATATTGTTTTCCTACTAAAACCAATCTAAGATGAAACTGAAGATATTTGTCTTTTTTGGAGCGTAGCGTTACCTATAATGGATGTCAACATAACTTTTCTTGTAATGGTCTTATCTTTAGTTTGAGATTGCTTCCCTACCTGGTTCAAACCTTTCCTAAGATTTTCAATCATATCAGTTTGCATGTCAACAACTTTTCTCTTTTTTGATGTTGCATCTATACCTAGTAATTTTAATGCCCCTTCCAACTTTTTGTTTATAAGTACAACTGAAATCAATTGAGCTTGTTTAAGTGTTTCTAAATTATCAAATTTAGCCAATATTTATCTTGCTATCATATTCATTGACCTCTTCTTAGCAAGACTTAAAGGTTGAACATTAGCAAGTGATCTCAAATTTTCCACACCCATTGTAAGTAAATGATTTAAGTTTCTATAATTAATATTTCTCTTTATAGTTTGAGCTAAATTTATATGTTCATCGATACCAGTAGCAGCACGCGATCCTGAACCTTCTCCAACATCAATTGTCTAAGCTTCCGTAGGGAGTGATCCTGACCCTTCTTCAATGTGCAATTCTTTGACTTAACTTGACCCTCCTACTTCATCTTGTCCTTCACCTTCTTTAGTTTTATGATAATATGTCAATGCAGCTTCACGATTTCTTTGTTCAGCACTAGGTGATCTTTTTCTAGCAGATTTATGTTTTCTTCCCTTTTTGTTCCCCATTTCTTCTCTTCAAAAATGTCTTCCAAAAGATCAGCTCAATAAAAAAAAAATTCTTCAAAAAAATACTTTGATAAAGTATTTCTCCTCTTCAAAATTACACCTTTGAAAAAAATAGAAATAACAATCCCTATTCCAAAAATGCAATTGTAAAAATTGAACAATAGTATAAAAAGCAAATTTACTTGCTGCAATTCAGTGAAAAATTAGAAACAAAAAACTTTACTTTTATACCATTCCAAATTTTTCAAAAAAAAGATTTCAATAAAGCCGACCTAGTTCGCGTGAAGTGCCCAGGATAAAAATCCGGTGGGATGGTTTTTGCGAGAATTTTCACACAAGGTGCTTCACATGAAGGGTCTTTGCGCGAAGCCTCTTAGACACCTTCACACGAAGGCGGTCTTCGCTTGAAGACCCCAAAAATGAAAATTTCTTGTAAGAAAAAAAAAATTCATAAAATTTGGTCTTTGAAGGTCTACAACAGGGACCAAACCAAATTTTTTCCTCAAACAGATGATACCAAATGATGTGATTCGGAACAAGCTTTCTAATGAATATAATTTTCATACATATTGAGTTTGTTATCACTTTCAAATATTACTTTAACTGAAAATAGGTTGTTTGGCGATTCAACAACCTGTCTCTTCAAGGCTTCAGAAAAAATACTAAATTACAAAAAAAAAAAAGGAAAAATATGTAGGAAAAGGGTATTTGTGTTACCTTTCTATAAAAAAATAAAAATTGAATTTTGATATATACATTTCAAGTTATGGTGATCAAAGTGACCTTATGTCTAAATTACAGTTACTGTCACTTTAGAACTCAATAAAATATGAAATATTGACCCAAAATTAATGAAACCAATTACATCCTCTAGATATTGAAGTTAAAAATATAATTTAAAAATAATTACATCATTATCATATTTTAAAAAAAAGTTATGTTGATCAAAGTGACAGTCACTTCTTAAAATCACAGTTTTTTTTACAAGAACCACTTTTCGAAGGAGAAAGAAAAATGAATTTTAATGAATTTTTATTTTTTATTTTAAAATATATTTATAAACTAGAAAGAAAATTCTACAATACCCTAGTTTACATTATCTTCAAATTCCTTATATTTTTCCGGTAATAGGTGTTTGAAAATGAAGTTTTTTCTCAAAATGTTGATCTCTGTGTCAAAGTTGGCCAAAAAGTGGGACACACTATTGTGGGATCACCCCTAAGTGACAACTCACCAATTATGCAGGAACCCAAAAATTTCCAAATCAGATAAAGGCAAAGGAAGACTCATGCAGGGAGTTTGGTACTATCTCCATAAACAATAACCATCAAGGAGTTTGAGGGCACGCTCAGACCTGTGAAGCCAGGTGAAGTTGATGCCCAATATCTGCAAACCTGCATCACAGAGAAACTGTATATGTGCAAATATATAAAGAAGATAGCACAAGAAATGACAGGGATTGAGACATCGTGTGGACCTCACCAGGTGAGTAACTACAACTTCATACCTAGTCATACACACATATCATAGACATGAACAAACACATGTAAGCACCTAATATAATACATTTAGAAATTAGGGTTAGTATATAATCATATGTGAAATTTAAATGAATACATAAATCATAGCCATCATACTATCATGACTTAGTAAAGTAATCATAAGTATTAAAATAACAATTTTGAACAAGTAATGAGAGCATAAATAATGTCCATAATTCAATCAGAGTACGAATATTAAGGCATCATAATCAGCCCTAAGGTTGTTAGTCAAGATAGGTAGCTCATAAAAGTAATCATAGATAGTCATAGAAGAGAGAACACAAACATTAATCATATAGAGCTTCACAAGTAACCATCCTAATACATAACATTAATATCTTGTCCACATGTACCAAGGTCCTGAAGTATCATCGACACATAAGTAGAGATGAATACATACAAAATAAGTTACTATAATCAATAAAAAAATCCATTAGGAAATCAATGTTAGTAACATCATGTAAATAAGCACTATTGAATGATAATCATGACAATACCCATCAATATAAGGCATAAACATGTAATTGACACAATCATCATCCAACACTATTAGAGAAAGTGATAAATATAATCCATCAAATGATAATAACATCATAAATGATCCTATCATAATTGCAGAAATGAATTCATTACCCATAAGCTTAACAAGATAGATGAGGAAAGTATCTCACTATCCACACCTAAAGCAAAGTCATACTTATATCAACAGATAAGAGAGAGACATAGAGGATCCTCCACTATTCTATAGAATCCAAATAGCCACAAAGGCGTGCTAAGGTTTGAGGGGTATTACAAACCTTGTTGTTGAAAATGATGGCATCAAATTTCTCAATGTCCTTAATTTATTGTTGAATTGATTTGATCATATATTGGTTTTCTTTGGACTTCCTATCAGTTTCTTTCTTCTCTCTATACACACGGGGAGCTAGGAGATTTACTTTCTTATGCTTCCCTCAATCTATCATGTTTTAGAGAAAAAAAATGTTGTTTTGGCTGAGAAAATGAGCTCTATGGAGCAAATGATTTTCAGGACCTCTAGTGAACCGAATTCCTAATGTTTTGACAGGGTCTGATTGCTCTCTATTTTCAAGCAGAGATGCAAAGTCTCAGACATAGATGAAAAATCTGTAGAGACGACGACTTGAGGCTGGAGACAACAATTTAGGCTCAAATAGATCTTTGACTTATTTTGAATAATTTGTTTGATTGAACATGTCTGATTTGATTCTCATTCATTATGTTGAATGACAAGAACTAGTTTTCAAGCATTCAATGGTAGTGACTATGCTAAGTTTACCACAAACACAAGGAAAATAGTAAAATTTCTGAAAAAATCCTACAAGGGACAAAGAAACCTTGCAAGATTCAAACAGTAGTGAAAGAGAAGTTGGTGTCAATAATGTATCTTCAAGATGTGTATGTTCTACTGATCTTTTCAAATCAATTGATTTTTCACATGGCTTAACACAATGAAGATAATGAAGCAGCTCCTACCCTAGAGAATCATCTTTAGTCATCAAAATCCATTCCTATAGCTTGATATCCCTTCGGCTCACAAAACCTTGTCAACCCCTAGGGGGCGCCCATGTTTTTGCCTTTGCAAGAGCTATGCAGAATACGGTCAAAGGAGACTGTGCAATGCAATCTCCAATATCATATTAGTCACTTTAAAAACACTCAAGCGGATACGTATGGTGAGTGTATTCTTCAGGAGAGATTCTTCCCCCTCCTTGCACAAATATTATGAGGCTTTCATAGGTAAATTGGGTGACTACTACTCTAGGGTGTCTAGTAAGTGCATCTATTCAAAGATATCTTGTGAATCATACAAGGCAACGTGGTAGCGCAATAACTATTTATATCCTATAGATCCCAACGAATACCATGCACAAGATATCCTTGCCCCCTAAGACTTTAATCTTAGTGAGGTATTATTTATAGTGGGTGTAAGAGCTTGGCTTTATCTTTTTCCCAATTGGGTCGTTCGTACAAGATTTTTCCCTCAATTGCAGGCCCTCTAAAGGTTAAACATGAAAATAAAATGGATAACAAGTAGAGTTATAGATTTATGATTTTCCTCAAGGGAAAATACCATACTCTCCTACTCCATTTTCTTCTCCCAAAAATGCAAGATACACATGCATTCCCAAGGTTCCTTTCTAAGTGAAATATTAAATGAGTCTAGGTTTCTTATTGTCTTATAAAGACAAGAGCATACTCCCCTATCACTTAAAAAACCACTACAAGTGAACCTTATTAAGATTCCTTAGAAATCAACTTAATGAAGGTACAATATTTATTCATATCTCCTAGGCAACCTACAAAACCACTATGTAACAAGTTTGAATGTTTCAAAATATCTTCTACTATCATCCTGTAAGACCAAATATTAGTAGTTTAATTCTTAAGCCTTTACTACACGTCCTGTAACACAAGATGTTAGTATTTCTTATAGAAAAATTCAGATCGAGGATGTTGTAGGGACCAGATAAATAAATAACATGAAATCTTCCCTAAAACCACAAAAAAATTAATGACAGGGCGCAGACAAAAATAACAAGTCATAGACGCCAATCTACATAGACACAAGTCAAACTGCAAAGACGACGATCAACAAGAAAATTCATAAAACTAGAAGAGTATACCTGCCACGTGTCAGTTCTATACTAGCACATATTTTGAGGAGCAAAAATGATAGTCAACCTGTGTAGATGACAATGTGTAAAAGTGGAGATCGTCAATAGTGATTGCATTTTTTTTGAAATTTTGACAACATCTAACCTTGTAAAACTAGCTATTTGACATAAATCCGAGAGCTAAATATGTCAAATATCACACAAAATAACTTTAAAACATTAAAAATATGTCTTTACTATTAGAGCACATATGACAATCTATTTTCATAGACATCGATTTGCACAAACATTGATCTGCATAAATAGTGTTCTCAGGTCGCATACCCCTCTACATAAATTAGGGATGATGATGTGTGACTCAGTCTGCAAAATGGAAAAAAATTTCAAAAGTCTTAAAAAATTTAGGGATGTGGGTCCCACTAGGCATGCCAAAATATATGTGGTTGAAACATCCCTATTTGGAACAAGCTCATACATGCAACCGTTAGAAATAAAATTGTATAAATTACATTAACACATCTAAAACTTAGTTCCTACACAAAGCTTCTTCCACAACCTCTAATGTGCATAAACAAGTGCACCCAAGACTTGTTTGATTTTATCTTAGAGATTTTGTGGGTGCACTCTTCCAAAAAAATATTTAAGTCCCACTTGACTAATAATGGATGAGAAACCTTAAAATGAAAACTAATGGAATGAGATTGAGTGAACTCAAGTACTAGTTATGTACAACTAGCCTCAAGCATTCAATGCAAAGTGCAAATATTATATATGAAACTAAGGCAAGATTCAAATAAGTAGAAAACTAAAAACTAGAGATGAATGCATCTACCATATTGAATAAATGCATACAACTACCAAATTGCTATCCATAAATATCTAATGAATTCTCTTAATCTTGGAAGATTGTTGAGGATTTTAGAGTTTGCTACTTGGGTGTGCAGACATTAATATTTTATTATTAAAGTCAACATAATAATTGTTGTTTCAGACAATGTGTTTAGTATGTCCAGTGAAGAATATTTCAGTTGTTCAGGTGATATATTGAATATCTTGAGTTGTGATCTTGAGGTATTGTTTAACCATGTCTATTGTTGATATACATAGGTTTGCATAAGTTTGGATGACAGTTTGAGTGAGGTATGATCAAGTTGTTGGTTGTTTTTACAGTGTTCCTATGAATAATGGATGAGTATTTGGATCAGTATGTCTTAGATTTGATGTTTCAGAGGTTGCAAAGTTGGTGGTTACATGGTGCCTTATCATTTTATTCATAGCTAGTGTTGTTCATGATTAAAAGTACGACAATTTATCTTTTGTTGTGACAAAGTTTAGTATTTTAGTGTTGTTGTTGATCAGAGATGAAGATGATTTTGGATTTCATTCTACATGGTATTTATGCTACTTGTTGGTGTTCTTGGATCATGTGATGATCATGTTATTGGACTACATTGTTTGAGGTAATCAAATTTACTATTTTTGGTAGTGTGCTGGCATTTCTTCATTTAGGTCTTAGCCAAATTAATGGAGTAACATGTTGTGGTTCTTGATGATTCTTTGGCAACACACTATTGCGTTCGTGATTGAATATTTGGGTCTTATCTAAGTCTTAGCCAACTTGATTTGGTTTGCTCTGGAGATTGAGCATAATGTTTACATATTTTACTATAATAGGTCTTAGCCGACCTAGTGGGTGATTATTCTTTATAATCGGTATAAATGAGAGATCATTTTGTAATTGTAAAGAGAGAGTGTGGTGTTAGAATTTAAGGATAATTGTTGATACTTGTATTTTTCATTTAAGGAATAGTTTGTATTTCATTAGAACTGTATTGACATTAGAGATGCTATATTTTAGTTCATTTGTAATGGACTGTATGTCCACCCTGTTGCTATTGAAGATAGATTAGTAAACCTGACTGAGGGCCAGATCTACGATTATATTGTGAGAAGTGAGCTCTAGGAAGTGAGCATGTAGATTAGGTTGTAATCCTATGGTTTCTTGGGCATCCTTTGTTCTCTATTTTCTCTTAACCTAGCAATACTTTTAGCAGAGTACATTCATCTTGTGGGTTTGGTTCCCACCAAGGTTTTCCCTTAATCGGGTTTCCTCAAGAACAAATCTTGGTGTTTTATGTTATGTTGTGGATCTTGCATTACTATCTATCTTTCATATTTAAGTGTCTAAAGTGAAATTAAAATTATTAGGTGTGTACAATTAATTCACCCCCCTCTCAATTATACTTGCCTCCTTTTGGGCCTAACAATTGACATCAGAGTTGAATCCTTTTCAAGAAGCTTGACCACTTGAAGGGGATCCATAATGACAAGTATAAGAAAGGAGAGTCTAAATTTTGATGTAAAAAAAACTTGATTTGGAAGTATTGGATGTCTGCCTACCTGATATGCATTAGGACAGAAGATGAATACTAGTAGATCGATGAGAAAACTTATGCTATTTCAAATTATCTAAAAAATGCTATTGCGGACAAAAAGAATAAATTCAAGGAGAACATGTTAGAAAGGGAGACCTTAATCAATGCCTTATCTGATTTAGAATATTCTCATATTTATGGATTAAGGACTACACATGAGGTATGGAATTTTTTTTAACTATTTATGAAGGTGACACATTTGTTAAGAAATCTAAATTGCAGGGATTAAAAGAAAAATATAAAGATATGATGATGGGTGAAGGTGAAATTTCCTCAGTCTATTTGCAAAGAGTAAATTATCTAGTTTGTGCAATCAGATGTGTTGGTGGTACCTTGATAGACAATGAAGTTGTAGACGAGATTATGAGATCTTTCCCCTCAATTTATAGTGAGAAAGTTTCTAGTATTGAGGAATTGAGAACTATAAGAGACATTTCAAGAGAAGCTTTGGCATGTAGACTATGTGCCTATGAGATGACTAAAATTGTTAAGGAACTTTTGAAGATTGAGACTCCATTCAAATCCAGTGTGACTAAGTATGACTAGGGAGAAATCTCTACAAACATGAAATTCAAACACTATGCTAAAGATTGGGAAGAGATCATGGAGGAAGAGAGGAAGATTGATGAACTTGAAGCTTTGATTTCAAGAAGACTACCTAAGCACTCTAGTAAGTATGAAGGAAAGTTACCTTTGAAATGCTTCAATTGTAATAATATGATCATATTGCATCTATATGTCCAAACAAAAACTCCAAGGATATTAGAGATAAGCCTAAGAAATATCATCCTAAGGGTCATAAATGTTTTTATGTTGCTAAAGAAGGTGTGACTAATGATGAGTTGGTTGTAAGTGAGGAAAAGTTTGTATTTAATACTATTAAAGAAGATAGCCCTAATGAATAAAAAGCATGTTGATTTCAAGAGTTGTTAAAAGAGATGAATGGGTCATTGATAGTGGATTCTCACATCATATGACTGGTGATAAGGATAAGTTTGTGAAGCTTGAGGACTATGAGGATGGTGTTATTAGATTTGGTAACAATTCTCCCTAATTGATTAAAGGAAAAAGATCTATCTGTATTGATGATAAAAATAATACTCATGATGTCTTGTATGTTGAAGTTTTAAGTCATAATTTTTTGAGTGTTAGACAACTATTGGATAAAGGTTACAAATTGGTATTCGTTGATTAAATTTGTAATATCATTGGAAGTACAGGAAATCTTATTACATGAGGGACATAAACTATTGGTGATCTATTTCATTTAAAAACTGTTGAGAATAAATGTTTGGTTGCTAAGATTGATAACAATTGGTTATGCAATAGAATATTTTTTCATGTGAACTTTGATAATATGGTGAAATTTTGCACCAATAATGTTGTAAGATATTTTCCTAAACTGATGATGCCTAAATACATGTGCAAAGAATGGCAATTGGGTAAACTGACTAGATCTACTTTCAAGAATAATACATATTGTTCAACTGGATTATTGGATATGGTACATGCAGAGCTCTATGTAATCCTACTAAGATAAGAAGCTACTATGATTAAATATGTTTTATGCTATTTGTTTCCAATTATTCAAGAATGATCTGGGTTACATTTTTGAAAGAGAAATCAAAATCTTTTCACAAATTTTAGATATTCAAGATGATGGTAGAAACATAATCTAGAAAAAGATTAAAGTTCCTAAAGATCGGATAGAGCTAGAGAATTTAATTGTGGTGATTTTTAAGCATTTTGTGAAGAACATGGGATAAAGAGACAATTGTTTTCTTCACAAACTCTGCAATAGAATGGTGTTTCAGAGAAAAGGAATATGATTATCCTAGACATATCTAGGACTATGATAATTGAAGGAAAATTTATGCATATCTACTGGAGAGAAGCAGTGTGCACCACAATATATACTTTGAACTGAGTATAGATTACGTAGGGAACTATTAAGACTCCTTATGAACTATGGTATGGTCATATTCCTATAGTGAAATACTTTAGAATTTTTGGAATTAAATGCTCTATTAAGAGAGATGAGGATATTGGAAAGTTTGATCCTATAAGTGATGAAGGAATATTTCTTAGATATTCTACAAAAAGGAAAGCATATAATTATTATAGCCACAAACTGAAGAAGATTGTTGAAAGTGAAAATGTCAGAGTTGATGAGAATGTGTCGAGATTAGAAAGAACTTGCTGGTATGACATACCTAAAGAAGATAATCAGATTATGGAAGTGCAAAATTAGAATCAGGATGGATAAAAAAAAATAGAAATAACTTGTAGAAAATGAAGCAGATATTGATACCGAAGGGTGTGTTATACAATCTACACTAAAAAATCCATGGTATCTAAGGATTGATTGAATTTTGAAGATGCCATTATTGGTGATAAGCATAGAGGTGTTCAAATTAGAGTGAGAATTGTTATGGATGAAACATGTTTGTTATTTGAATTTGAGCCTAAAGATATAAAAGAAGCATGTACTGATGAGAGTTTGATGAAAGAAATGAGAGAAGAACTTGATTAGATTGAGAAGAAAAAGACTTGTATTCTTGTTCCCAGACCTATTGACAAAAATATGATCGGTACTAAATGGGTATTCAAAAACAAACTAAATGAAGATGGTAAGGTGATTCAGAGAAAAACAAGATTGGTATGCAAAGGATATTCACAAATGGAAGGTATTGAATTTATAGAGACCTTTTCCCCTATAGCTAGACTTGAAGTTGTTAGATTAATTCTTGGATATGAAACTTACATAAAATTTAAAGTCTATCTGATGGATGTTAAGTATGCATTCTTAAATGGTGAACTAGAGGAAATTTTTTATATTGAGCAACCTGATGGTTTTACTATAATCGAGGAAGGAGATATGGCTTCTAAATTTTAGAAATATTTGTATGGATTAAAGAAAGCTCCTAGAGCCTGGTATGCCAGATTGGATAGGTATTTCACAAAGATTGGTTTAAGTAAGGGTACTGCAGATAGTAACTTATATTTTAGAATAATTGATGATAATATCTTAATTGCAGAAGTATTTGTTGATGATATTATATTTGGTGGTAATGATGAGTTTGGTAGAGGGTTTGTTGATGAAATTTAGAAACAAATTGAGATGTCAATGATAGGTGAGATGAAATTCTTTCTTGGATTGTAAATTATACAGTTGGATAAAGGAATTTTTATTACACAGTCCAGGTATGTCAAAGAATTGTTGAAGAAAATTTGTATGGAAGATTAAAAAATAGTAAGAACTCCTATGGTTACTAGTTGCAAGTTAACTAAGGATGATGATTCTTCTTGTGTTGATGCTTCTTCTTATGCTAATCAGACATTATACAAATCTATTATCGAAGGACTGTAATATCTAACTCATTCTGACTAGACATATCAATTATTGTTGGAATTATTACAAGATTTCAAGATGAATCAAAGGAATCACATATGGTTAGACAACTAAGAGAGAGGAGAGGAAGAGGGGATAAATGAAATTTTCTTTTTTTTTGAAGTTGATATTTTAGGCCAACCCTAATTTTGAATTAGGGTTAGGGTTAGGCATTGTGGGAGATTTGACTTTTTCCTTACATTTTATGGAATTGCATTGTGGGGTCCTTTCTTTTATTTGGTGGGTATTCGATTTAATGTAGTACTATTAGTTTATTTAAATCACCTACGCACCAATTAGAGATTGATTTAATATGTTAGTAAAGTTGTTAGAATTAAATCATAGATATTGTTAATATAAATGAGACTTCATTAGGTCTTTTAAGTTTAATTTTTATTAATATAAGTTAAAAATTAAAAGGTTAATTTTATTACATAATTAACTTAAAATTGTAGAGATAAGAATTAAACCAGTGGTCTTTTAATAATTCCACTTTAAAATTAAATAGTAAACAATTAGAATGCTTTAATAAATTTAATGTTGGGGTAAGATAATGTAATATGGAAAATATGAATAGGGTTTAGAACATGAAGATTTTCTCATAAAAGTGACCATATGCACATATTATTGACCTTACATTTAATTGTAATTGATAAGGGGTGTAATCTGGAAATGAAAGAAAAGAATAATGGAATAAAATACA
Source organism: Thuja plicata (assembly GCA_018584345.1). Lineage (NCBI taxonomy): Eukaryota > Viridiplantae > Streptophyta > Pinopsida > Cupressales > Cupressaceae > Thuja > Thuja plicata. The sequence goes on from MU226934.1 coordinate 14,903, forward strand.
TAACTCCAAAAAAGAATCTGCTGAAAACCCTATCAAACGGTCTCAAAAACTATTGATTTTTGTGTTCCTAAACCAAAACTATGAGATCTACAAAACCCATAAATCTTTTTCTTTTTTGAGAAAGGTCGATTTAGACCCAAAAATGAATGTCACCTTTGACCCAAAATTTCCAATTCTGACCTTCACAATCCAACAAAAAAAAATTCTGGATCTCGACAGTTTTCTGAAAAAGGTATCCAGATCTACACTCCAATTCTCCATTCCGAACCTGTCCCTGCAAGAAAAATGGTTTCTTTTTTTGGGAGGAGGGGTTTGCCTTGGTCAAACCCCAGTTTTAAAATTAAACTTATACTTGAATTGTAATTTCATAAGTAAACAAAGTAAATGAACAAATTCACCTTTCTTGTATAGAAACCCTTGTAGCGGATTCGAATACGTGGATCCAAAAGTATGTATGTACCAAATGAATGTAGAATGTAGAATGTAGGATGTAGGATGTCTCAAATAAATTTCTTTTGGATCTTCAACACCAATCTTCAATGGATCTTGGAAGAGGAGGAGGCTTGCATGGATGTGAATGGAGAAATCTTCAACAATAGGGCTGCATAGAGCTTGAATTCTTCAATAGCTACCAATGGATCTCCTTGATGAATTGAGTTCTTAAAAGTGCTTGAATTCTTGGATGCTTGAGAGTAGATGAATGCTTCAATAGATATTTAGCTTGCTTAAAATATTGCTTCTAGCTTGTCCTTCACACTTAGATTTCACTTAGATGGTTGTTAGAGAAAATGAGAGGAGAAAGCTTCCTTACATACAAATCTAGGGCACAATATTCTAGAGAGGCCTACATAGGAGAATTAAATTCCCATTAGACCTATACCTCTAGAAGTGGACCTATATTAAATATAATTTCAAGATTTGTTGCCTCAAAGACCAAGACAGCCGACTCGGAAGTGGGAATTAAATATTTCCGAAGCCCGACATCTGGAAACCCCCAAAACTTGAAATCTGGACCCTGGGTCAGAATCCAAGTCAATTCTGACCTAGGTCAGGGTCGAGGTCGATCTTGACCTAGGTCAAGGTCAACTTTGACCTTGACCCTGGTTTAGAATCAAGTTTGATTCTAACCTAGGTCAGGGTTGAGGTCAACCTTGACCTAGGTCAAGGTCAAGGTCAACCTTGACCCAGAAAGGTCAATTTTGACCCTGAGGTCAAAATTCTCAGGTTTGCAGTTTAGGATGCTAGAAACAGGCCAGAGAGAAGTGGGAAATGGGGTAGAACAGGGGAAAAATCTAGATCTAATTCAGAGACCTGGCATTCAAGGTGCTTGACATGACCCCTAACCACTTGCTCGGAGAGCTAAACCAGTCTACAATGGAAGTGCTTCCATTTTGTGACTATACATTTAGCCCCCACTTTAGCAAGAGTATGGAATGACGCAAACTCTTGGTAAAGGAGATCATAAAGAAAAGATAATCTTATTGAAATCAAAAGGGACAAAGGAATCCTCAAGCCCCCAGGGACTCAAGTCTTTGTCAACCCTAAGATTACGATAAGAGAGACATCACCAATCAAATAGAGAGGCTGTGATTAGCTCGTCTAGTGAGATGTGTGTATCTCACTGTGAACCACAAAAAGGATAGGATGACCCACCAAGAGAGCACTTGATAGTCACCCCATAAAGTTGTGCACCTTCTAGAGGCTTTGTGTATGTATGTAGTGCATCTTGTGATGGCTTTTATGAAGTACCCATGGATCCATATCCTTATATCACCATAGAATACATTAGTAAAATGTGTATCTCTTCAAGATTTAGCTACTTATGTGCACTACCTTCCAAGGATTTAGCATATTGAATTGTAATTGAATGTGGATCTCTTCAGGATTTAGCAACTTATGTGTGTTACCTTTAGAGGATTTAGCATGCTGCAAAACAAAAGGTTAGAAAAAAATGCAATAATATAGAACGAGGGAGGCCGTATATATGCCCCCTCCTTAAGATGGAAAAATACATACTATTTTGACATGTTAAAGAAAGAAAAGAACAAGGATAAATCCTTATTCAACAAAAATACAATATCCAGAGACAAAACCCAGTTTAAGCCAAGAAGGTCACAGCTCCTATGAGGCCATGGAAGGGACGAATGCAAAGAGATATCATACGAGAAGTGAAAAAGTAACCCTTATGAGGGATAACACACTATTCAGTTTCCAAGGTGAGATATTTATAAACCATGGGAACCGAATGTCAAACAACAAAATAGGTTATGATCAAGGACATAGATCCTCAATGTAAACCAAAATTTTCATGTATGATTGGATATCACATAATAGATAGATACAACTTAACCAAGGGAAAAGTGGATCCCAGAAAGACAGAAAAGAAGGAGATGGAATCCTTGCCCCCCAAGCGTAGGAACAAGGATGAAAGGGGACTTATTATATCTCTCACAATACTATGAAAGACAACGAGCCCCCAAGGATTAGGCTAACATTGTTTACATAATGTGGAGCTCCATAATAGGAACATAAATGTTATTTAGAGAAAATAGGATTGAGATACAACTCATTGCCACATGATATATAAATAACTTTACTATCAATGAGCTGCCTAATCTTATAATGTAAAGCTTGGCATTCATTAGTAGAGTGATCATGAAATCTATGATACAAACAAAAAGGAAGAGTCTTCAAGTGTGGACTATGTTTCTTTTTGTGTTTAGGTCTAGTAATCATCTTAGCATGAAGGAGTTTAGGCAAAAGAACCTCTTGGTCAAATTCCTTCACAGGTTCATCATGTTTTGAAGTGTTATTTGAGATGTTGGTAAAACTGATGCATTGTTGAGGATTAAATTCAAATCCATAAGAATGCTCATGCCCCCCATTGTGTAAGGGAAATTTAATTCCCTGTTTATGCTTACCACATCCTTGACCATGGAATCCTTTTCTAACTAGTAAATGATAACCAAGACCATAACAAGCAGAAGGAGACAATGGAACTTCAGTAGTCAGTATGTCATCATTAGTGTGTTTGACAGATTCATAGTGGGTAGAAGTAGTGACAAAGTTATTACGAAGGGCATTAGAAGTAGAAGAAAAATCTTGTTGTTCAAACTCTCTTTGTTGCTTCATAAAATCAATATTAGAAACTTTATACTCTCCAATAAAGGTAGGATTAAAATTGAAGCCTCCCAAATCATCTCCAGGAAGAGCATTAGAGGAAGAAGGATTACTATTAGGAATAGGAATATTTTGGGTTTGAATATTCAAATAAGGATTTGGTGCATCATCCACATGAATTGTATACACCATGCTGTTGTGAATAAACTTGATTTTATCATGAAGGGTGGAAGGGACAACATGCATCTCATGCAACCAAGGTCTACCCAAAAGGAGGTTATAACTAAGAGGTCCAGGAATAACATGAAAAGGAGTATTCAGGATGACCCTACATACCTTGATAGGTAAGGTAATGATGCCCAAACTGTTCTTATCAATGTTATCAAATCCACGTATAGGATTATTATCAGGTTGAATAGTTGAAAGATTGGCTTTAATCACTTTGAGTGTATCCATGCTACAAATATTAAGTCCAAATCCATTATCAATCAAGGTCCTATGAATGATACTCTTATTGATAGTAAAAACAACCATAAGAGAATCATATTGATTATGTACTTCTTTAGAAGGTAAATCCTTTTGAGTAAATACAATGTCAGGAGGACCTGTGGTAGTATGCATGCACTATAAGAAGGCATTTATGTTCTCTTGATTAGGAGGTAGAGTGGGAAGAGTTGCTAGATATTTTTTCAAGGCTTCATGGTAGGTAGGTGAAGTTTGAAGAAGGTCCCATAAAGAAATCTTGGCAGGGGTATTGCACAATTGGTTTATCAAATCATACTCCTAGCTAGGAAGACAGAGTGGAGGAGGAATAATGGGTTGAGAAGGTGGTAAAGAAGTGGGAACCACCGGATTAGGTTGAGGGTTATTCATTGTGCACTAAGCATGTGAAAAAGAATCTGTGTTATCAAAGAAATCCAAAGGATCCATAGGTTTACCCTTGATAGTAATGCGAGGACAACCTTTAATAGTCAACAATGGTTTTGGATAAACCATGTTAGTTGTCTCAACACTACAAACAAGTTCACAAGAAGGAAGCAAAGAATACATCCTAGGAGGAGATGAGGTAGGATCTTGATTCTCCATAACATCATCACTAAAAGAAAGAGAATTAAGGGAATTCATATCATTCTCCGCTAATGCCTCATCACTAGAAGGAATCACAAATGGAGGTAAAGCATCTATAATGTTTTCTTCTTTCTCTAAAATGTCTGCATAACGGGAGTGTGTTTTAGAAAAAGAGTCACCATCATGTATGAATATGTCATCCATTAATAAATTACCCTCTTGTATCAAGGCATCTTCATGAGGAGGGGATAAATCAATGTCTTTATCCAAGGGTTCATCCAAGAAAGTAGAATCATCCACAATGGCTTCATGAGGAAGAGAGTAATCAACATCCAAATCCAAAGGTTCATCCCAAATAGGAGGATTATCATCCCTATCAATAAAGCACCATTTCAGAGCACCATAAATCACTAAAGCTTGATCCCTAAAGGGGAAAGAAGGTAAATTATATTCTAAAGTAGGCTCATAGAAAAGACATATATTAGGAGAAGAATTAACATCAATCCTCAACTCATCTCCATAAAGAGAAAGATTAAAGTCATCTACTTGCTCTAATATATCCTTAAAAGGTAATAAAAGAGAGGAAAAAGAAACATCACACGCACTGAATGATGTCTTTCTAGGTTTATCAATGTTGTAAATAGTGGAACATGAAGGTAACCATGCACGCACCCTATCGTAAAGGTCAATTGAAGAGGTTGTAGAGGAGGATGAAATAGGAATAGGATCAATGGAGATCTTATTAGAACAATTTTCATCCTCACTTCTATGTACCTCATTAGGGGATCTATCCTCTTTCACAACAAAAGCCTCATCAAAGTATTCAAAACAAAAATCATACATGTTAAACACAAAGTAAAATTACAAGCATGAAAAATGTAAATGTTTTTGTATTTTTAAAGAAATCTGTGATTTTTTATTTTTTGAAATATAAATGCAAGAGCATAAAATAAATCTACTTTTAAATGCATGTAAGATCTTAGATAAGATGCATCTAACACCAAAAAGAAAGAGTTGTCTATCGCGGGTTCACCAAAATGTAATAGGGAAAATATGAATAGGGTTTAGCACAATGAAGATTTGCTCATAAAAGTGACCCTATGCACATATTATCCACCTTAAATTTAATTGTAATTGAAAAGGGGTGTAAATCTAGAAATGAAAGAAAAGAATAATGGAATAAAATACATGCCTCTGAAAATGAATCTGCTGAAAACCCTGTCAAACGGTCTCAAAAACTATTGATTTTTCCTCTTCTTAATTGAAACTGTGAGATCTACAAAACCCAGAAATATTTTTCTTTTCTGAGAAAGGTCAATTTTGACCCAAAAATGAATGTCACATTTGACCCAAAAATGGATGTCACCTTTGACCCATAGTTTCCGATTATGACCTGGACAGTCCGACAAAAAATCTATTTCTAGATCCTGATAGTTTGCCGAAAAGGGTATCTGGATTTGCACTCCAATTCACTGTTCTGAACTTGTCCCTACAAGAAAAATGGTTTTTTTTGGGGGGGAGGGGTTTTCCTTGGTCAAACCCCAGTTTTGAAATTAACCTTATAATTGAATTGAAATTGCATAAGTAAAAAAAGTAAATGAACAAATTCACCTTGCTTGTATAGAAACCCTTGTAGCGAATTCAAATCTGTGGATCCACAAGTATATATGCACCAAATGGATGTATAATGTAGAATGTAGGATGTAGGATGTCTAAAATCAATTGATTTTGGATCTTCAACACCAATATTGAATGGATCTTGGAAGAGGAGGAGGCTTGCATGGATGTGGATGGAGAAATCTTCAACAATAGGGCTCCATAGAGCTTGAATCCTTAAATGGCTACCAATGGATCTCCTTGATGAATTGAGTGCTTGAAAGTGCTTGAATGCTTAGATTCTTGAGAGTAGATGAATGCTTCAATAGATATTTAGCTTGCTTCAAATCTTGCTTCTTAGCTTATCCTTCACACTTAGACTTTACTTAGATGGTTGTTAGAGAAAATCAGAGGAGAAAGCTTCCTTATATACAAATCTAGGGTACAATATTCTAGAGAGGCCTACATAGGAGAATTAAATTCCCATTAGACATGTACCTCTAGAAGTGGATCTATATTAAATATAATTTCAAGATTCATTGCCTCGAAGACCGAAACAACTGACTCAGAAGTGGGAATTAAATCTTTCTGAAGCTCGACATCCAGAAATCCTAGAAACTTGAAATCTGGACCCTGGGTCAGAATCGAGGTCGATTCTGACCTAGGTTAGGGTCGAGGTCCACCTTGAACAAGGTCAAGGTTGAGGCTGACCTTGACCTAGGTCAAGGTTGAGGTCGACCTTGACCCAGAAAGGTCAATTTTGACCCTAAGGTCAAAAGTCTCAGGTTTGCAGTTTAGGATGCCAGAAATGGGTCAGAGAGAAGTGGCAAACAGGGAAGAATAGGGGAAAAATCTAGATTCAAGTCAAAGACCCATTCAAGGTGCTTTACATGACCCCAAACCACTTGCTCAGAGGGCTAAATCAGTCTAAAATGGAAGTTCTTCCATTTTCTGACTATACAGATAATAACAACTTTTAATAAAGTTTGATGAATAACTTAATTAAGTTTTCCTAGTGATATAGGATGAATTTTAAGTGGATGAATTCCAAGCCGTTAGGTTCATTTTCAAATATTAGATTATTATAATCCAATGATATTTGAGAGTTGCAGAATCCATATTTATTCATTTATACTTGACTTTAATGTAATCTTCTTTTAGTTAGGAAACATTATTATTTTGATTAATATAAAGTTTTAACTTAGGATCTCCTTTAGGCTATTTAAACATTTAGTCAAAATGGGAGATTAATGCTCAAGAAATATTGCATGCACATAACTAGGTTATGTTATTTTTACATGGTCAATACATGTGGCCAGTGTATTGGTCAGTGTAAAAATAATGTTATGTTATAAAAATTAATATCTATAAGAATTAAATCATTTAGTTTGAAACCATTGTGAAGAGGTAGTTGTGATCCAAGTAATAGTTTAACTTTAGAAAACTTACAAAATTTCATTTGATCTAACTAGACCCTTGTTAACTCATGCGTTGAGGGAGGTTGACTCACGTCATTATTACCCCGCAACCCTAGCATCAACATTTGACCAACTATCCCTCTTGAACTAAACCCCTATGTCTTAACTTGTTTACTCTTAGGGCACTTAGTAAGCATGAGAGAACAGTCACTTCATCCCTTTAGTAAACCTTTCAAAAAAAAATTGTTGCATTTTTACATGCAATTTTGGGCATGACACTCCGTAATACCAACACACAATTTAAAGCACCATAGAAGGGACAATCCTTGATGCGGAGAACACTCCCAACACTAGGGTGAAAATGGTAGAAAAGGAGATAGTTAACCCCTCTCACTAAGTACAAGGGGGTGTCATTGACATCATGTACGTGGAAACCAACAAGGAAAGATCTGCATCCAATAGACAGTCTCTCTCCATCATGAAGGAAGACACTAGTGGGACAAAAGCCCCCAAATATTTAGTGTCAAAAACCGAGCACAAACCCAACATTGAGTATAGGATGTAGGTTTCCACACCAATAGACTATAGACCCTCAAATGCCAAACATAGTAGGCATGGTGTCTAACTTCCTCCAAAAGATTACAACTAGCAAAACCACCATCCCTCTGAGTATAGCCACCATATGAGCGAAGAATAGAGGGGAAGGAACTAGGCCAAAGCCCATCACAAAATGGCTCAAAATCAACAACCATAGAATCTAGAGGATGTTGAGAGGAGTATCCATACTCCAAAACAACACGCAAACTCCCACCAAACCATCTGGATCGTCATCCACATCGCCATCTCCACTCCTTGCAACCCCAGAAAGTGAAAAACCCTCACTCTTGCTCAAATGTTCCATTGTTTATCTCCATTTCCTACAACCCCAAAAATTCTAATTGATTTAATGGTTGTTTGTTACACCCAGGGCTTAAAATACATTTTTTTAACACATCCCTACTAATACATTAAAACATGTTGGTTCCCATTTTATATTTTTAGGACATTGATTCATATCTCCCACAACAATGGTTGGGGTAATAGTAATATCAAATGAATTGCCCACTTTTTCCATACACCAATAGATAGTTGTTAATACCATATTTGTAGAGGATCTCAAAGTAAAGTCTACTCCACTAGCTTAAGATTGATACAATTTTTGCATAGAATTATTCTAACCTTTCATGTTAACCATACTTATAAATCCATACAAATTAAAAGAAATTCAACATTGTTTAACTAAAGAAAATGATATTATTTCACATTTATTCATCATTATGAGCATTTTTTTTGTAATCTTACAAGGATACCCTTGAATAAGATGTTACTCTTTGATAATTCTCCAAGTGTGTTCCTTTTCAAGTCTCACAATCCCACTAAGTCTTCTATAACAAAATTATCGTCAAAGAGGACCCATATAAGGGTATCATCTCCACGAATTCTAACAATGCCCCTAATAGTGATAGATCTCCTCATGAATCCTGAAAATATCTTCGAGAATTAATTGGTGAAGATCTTCATTAAGCTTTACATTACAATTCCTTAATAAATGTTATAAAGAAATAAAATATAAAATGTACATATGTCTATAATTATGAAGGAAAGCTACAATTAGAGATTAATCATATTTCTCAACACCTCCTTAAAATCTTATTTTAAACTCATATTGTCTTTTTCCCTAAATTAGTCAACCTAAGAAAAAAGGATTCATAAAATCGAATTATATTATTTATAATATAATTATATTTTGGAAGGAATGGAATGTAATAGATATCCTCAACTACAAGACAATTTTATTATGATTGAGTTTGCAAAATCCAATAATTTTACTAAGTGGGAATTCATTCTTGTTATGACTCAAGCTTTAGGATCTCAACCTTAATTTATATACTAAGTTAAAAATTTATTTGTTGATGCTTCTTTTCAAATACCACTGGTGAATTTAATTCTCTTGGTATTTTATGGTCCATCTATTTAAGCTTGTCCTTTACCTATTATTGTCTATGTGATTGTTATAAAAGGATTTAGCTATCTCTCAACTAATTTTAATTTTGTATCAACTAATTTTGTATCAAATAACTTGATTAAAAATATTTACTTATCTAATTCCACAAAATAAATAGTCAATGGTCACCTTGAAAATTTTAAATATTGTTTTAGAATTTTTTAGCAAGCAAATAATATTAATTAGGCCTTGTCATGCATTGATTGTTTGTATGAGGCTTCAAAGGATGAGTATTTAGTAGGAAAAAATGAAAGCTATAGTTATCAAGTAAGCCTAGTTTGTTAAATTATTATAATTATAACTGAATTTTGATCATGGAGAATTTTTTATATCCCTTGGCATTTCTTTTATTTTGCAGCCTCTCCTTCCTCCTTGTCGTAAGTTGTTATTTTTATAATTGAGAAAAAATTAGCCTATTAGATTACTAAGCTTCTTGTCTTGACATGGAAATTCTAATTGTGTTCCAAAACTTTTATTGTTACACATGTCTATTATCTTCTTTTTGCATTTCTTCCAAAGCTTCCTACTTGAAAGTTCAAAATTTTCAAGAGGTTTTTGATGGCTTCTTCTAATAGTAATAATAAAATATTCAACCACGTGACTTGAGATTTTTGTTGCGTCCCTCATCATTTTAGAAACCTAGATCTTATTTTAGTCCAACAATAAAGATTATAAATATGAAGGTAAACAGATTATTAGATCCCTTGAGGGCCCGTTTGGTGCATGGCATTAACTTATCCAAAATAGGCCTATTCCATAATAAGGGCCTATTCTCGGATTAATTAATTCTAAAAATGAAAGCTGGAATAAGTTATTCTCCGTTTGGATCCCATATTGTAAAATTGGAATAAGGATTATTTTTTATTTTTTTAATTAATCTGAATAATATGTATTTTTAACTTGTGTACATATATACACATACACATATACATGTGTGTATATACACACATGTGTATATACACATGTGTGTATATACACATGTGTGTATATACACACATGTGCACACATGTGTGTGTATATACATACATGTATATACACACATGTATATACATACATGTATATACACACATGTATATACACATGTGTGTATATACAAACATGTATAT
>MU226934.1:44970-71751 GCA_018584345.1 Thuja plicata
ATTCTGAAAGTTTGTAATTCCACATTTGTGGAGATAATAAGAAGCCCATTTTCTGTTCTTGCAAATTGTTGTTGCTTCTCTATTTCTGTTATGTGTTTGTGGCATTAAGGGGAGCACCCTTCATCAGTCTCCTATGTGGCTCTTATGTGGATGCCACATAGGTGCCACTTCATCCAAGCCTCTTCCTCTCTCCAAAAAATCTAGAAATAGAGGCCTTCTCCTCTTCATTTTCCATCTCTCAATTTTGCATTGTTATCATGTTATTTTGCATTTAGAAGTTCATAGCTCTAGATTTCATGTTTTCATATGCTCTTAGTTTATGCTTAAATTACTTAGATATTACATGCTAGTTTCCTTTTGGTTAAAATGAATCATGGTTCTCATCTCATAACATAGTTCTTGAATCATAGCTTTTAATCTTATAGCTTGCATATCAATTTCATAGTTTAGATATATCATATTGGAGAAGATTCGAGACTAGTTCTTCATACTAGCTCTTGAATCTCTCTTCTTGCATATTAAGATCTTGCATTTGCATTTGGAATCCATTGCATTCTTGTGTGTTTAAGAGAGCACACGTACATCCTATCAAGAAGAGAAAATCAAAATGAGTAAAATAGGGTGCATTGTTTACTTATTTTAAGCTCAATCTAGTGTTATGTTGAGTTCTTTGTTGCTTGCTTTCTCTTTTACATGTTTTTTTTGAATCAATTTTATGTGCTAACCCACTAATGTTTTCATGTTTGAGCTTGCTCCCAACAGATTGAAGAATTCCTTGTACACAGTTTCATTAAGACAAGTCATAATCATCAACTTAAAATATGGACAAAGAGAGAGATAAAGAGATATAGACATGTACCTTGTTTATTCTGATAATATCTTTCTCGAGCTTCTTCATGTAGTCTGTGTTCAGTATCTTCTAAATAATGTCATGCACTTTTATTTAGCCTTCTCTTTTTATTTCCCATCACAAGTTGTAGAATTGTCTTCTTTTTCCAAATTGCGAAGTATTTTGCGACTTTCAAATTAACAAGATGACAAAAACATATATTTATTTATATGTAATCATTCTGAACCCAAAATGACACCAAAGAGGCCAACATAGGTTTCTATCGAAAGTCATCTTTGACTTTCGATAGAAACTGAACACTTTCGATCGAAAGTGCTTTGCAAAACAATGGGGAAAAGCCAAATCATGAAACTACTTTTGATAGAAAGTAGTTTTGATCGAAACTAATTAGTTTCAATCGAAACTACTTTCTATCGAAAGTAGTTTCTATTGAAACCCCCAAAATTGATGCCATCTGCAAAGGCTAACAACAATATGCAGTTTTCATGGCTTCAGGGCTCAAGCGTGGGGCTCAAATGGAAGAATAGGGACACCTCCTTTTGCATTGCACAAGTACTCTAAACGAGCTTTCTAACGAATATAGATTTGACAAATTTTGAATTAATTAGGTCTATGTATTTTGACGTGCATCAGATGTAGGTTTTTTATCAGATATAAACTTCCAGGTTTGACGTTTAATGAAAAATAGTAGAAAATAGAAAAAAAAATTGAAAAATAACAGTGCCCTCCGGTTTCAAGTCTTCTTTCTATCAAAAAAAAAAAATTTGAATTTCAACAAATACACAAGTTATGAGCTACGTAGTCAAGGTATGTTAAAATTACGGTTGACTCTACTTCAAACGTTCATAAAATATGTAATAATCATGATAATGTCATCAAACCAATTGCATGCCCTCCGTATGGATGTTATAAAACCAAATTCAAAAGAAGCACATTGATATCTATTTTAAAAAAAAAGTTATGTTGTACGAAGTCATTGTACCTTTTTGAAAAAGACATTTTCAGCAACATAGCAGTTTTAGCGGGAGAAAAAAAAACCATTAAAATCAATTCAATATATATATATATATATATATATATAGAATCTAGATAGAAAATCCTAAAAGACTCTAGTTTACTTCATCTTCCGATTTCAAACAGTTTAACGACAATATGCATCCGAATGTGAAAGTTTTTCTCAAAATGTACTTCAATGTCCATTTAGGCAAAAAAGTGTAACCCACTATTGTGGTATCACCCAAGTAATATAGATATTTATTTATAAAAAGGTAAATTAAACATCATTCCCATATAGGACCACTTTATATTATTTTACATAATGACACCATTGCATAATTTTAAACTTTAAAATCATGTATTAATTTTACATAATAATGCCATTATATCATTTTTACATGGTAGCACTATTACAACAAGTATCATGTAATAGTTAGAACCTTCGTTTAAAATACTATAATAGTAGAGTTTTTATTTTGTTAAATAAAAAATAATTTGAAGTTGGACTAAAGTAATATTCATTGTACCATCTCTTATTTTATATTTTATATTTTTCAAAAAATATTAGTTGATTGATAAGTAGGAGATATTTTTCACAACAATTCAAATTGTAATATTGCTATCAGGATTCAACTACGGAGTTTTCAAGTTAAACACATTGACCAGTGGTTCACAAGAGCCTATTGCAGGTTTGAGAAGGATGATTAGTTGGTTGAGGTATTGATGTTATCATTAATGTCAACATGTTTCTGTTTTCATTAGTGACTAGTTGTTGGTTGTTGTAGATGTTATTGATTTTTATGTGTAATGGTGCTGAGAGATATCCTTTATATTTCTCTTCTTGTTGATTTCTAGTGTCAAGGATTTGAAATTGTTCTTATGATGTATTATCTTTATTTAATTTAGTTTGCACAATTTTTTGTGTTTTGTAGGGATGGTTGTAGACTCCAATGGTGTTTACTCCAAGTTTGGTCAACCTCAAGTGTTTACACTTTCATAAACTACTTCTATGAATATAAGATGAATAGTAACATGTATGATATATTTTGGTCCTAGTTAAGATGTGTTGTAGTCCACTTTTTTCATTCCTTTCTAGTGTGGGAATGTTTTGGTGTTGACCTAATCTAAATTGTGTTAAATGAAGATGCTTAGCTAACTTTGGGAGATTTTGTTAGTGTAAGGATGGTATAAGTAAAGGATAAATTTCTAAGGGAGTGTGTACATGTGTGAGTGAAGGTATGTGTGTGATTGAAAGTGCATTCATAAATGTGATGAGGATTTGTTAATGAGAATCTATCTCCTTGTATGCGAGGTTATGATTTGGTGAGAAGTGTGACGTGTGTTGTGGACTTTCATGTGCTAGCTACTGGAAAAAGTGAGCAGAAGGTATCTATATTTCTTTTTGTAAATTCATAGAAGTGCATAAATGGTGGATCTTTTCCCTTTTATTCATCTTCATATATGTAGTGAGCCCTATGATAGTGAGATTTTATCTTCTAGGAAGTGAGCCTTTCTATAGTGAGCATTCTTTGTAAAAATTACCTTAATTGGTGTCACCCTAATCAGTGTTCATATATTTGAGAATTAATATTCTCTATGGTTTTTCCCTTAATAATGTTTTACACATAAATCTATTGTTTCCTTGTGTATGGTGGTTTCTATTTTCACATGCTTCTCTTATGTTTGTACATTATTGTGTGATTAAATATTAAGATAAGGTATTGTGGATCTGATTCAAGGAAAGATTTATAATTTTTATAGACAACTGATTCAACTCCCCATCTTATGTGTCCTATGCATTTAACAAAACCTCTCTCTCATGAGAATCAATGAAACACTTAGTTCTCATTTAATCTAGGGCATTCTCATACAGGTGAAGCATAGAGCCTTCCTAGGAGGTCACCCATACTAGTACTACTCCAACTCAAGCATGCCTAATGATTGAGTTTCCTCCAAGATTAAGCCCAAATAGCTTGTTTCCCCATTTAAAAAACCTTTAGCTAGTGTTGTACCTTGTGAAGCATTCATTTGTTGATTTTTTAATGTTTTTTGAATATATAATTGTTGGCAAGTTTAGATATGTTGTCATTGATGTCAACATGTATGTTAAGTAGTTTGGACAATGGTGCAGTATGTTCAGAGGTACGAAAAGAATCAATTTTTTTAGATGAGGATTAATGCACCTCATGGGATTATGTAGAGTTTATCTCATTTTTTTATGTTAAGTTTTAGGGGTTGACATGTAGATTTGGGTGAGTTATGAGATCACAAGTGGTGACTGGCTATTTTCATATCTACTAATGAAGTGACAGAGTCACAAAGATTACTTTGGTGAGAATGGTTAGGTTGATATTTTTGGTTGCACACATGAGAATGTGAGTAGGACATGGAAAGGTGTCCTCAACTCAAAATATTTGTGATTCATAGATCTGCAAGGCATATTCTTGTTGTCACAGAGGTATTTGACAGTGTTCTTGAGGTTTAAGCATAAAATACTGGCAAATCTAATGGCTAGGATGGATTTGATTGTTTGTGGATTATTCATGATGCCTAAGGATGTTCTTGGATTATGTTCCTATTGAGTTGGTGATCTACAATGATCATGGTGATGAGATTTGAAGTTTTTTTTAGTTGATGTTGGTTTTTTTTGTGTTCTTGGTCAACATGATTAAAAAAATGGTTTTATGATCGATTGGTAAGATGTTTTAAGGAAGTGTTATGATCTCAAGGTTTTTGATAAGGATCAAAGCTATGTTTTGGCCAACATACTTGATTAAAATTATATTATTTTGGTGCAGTGAATTGAAAATTTGAAATTTAGGTTTTGTCAACCTAATTCTTGATAAAGGTTGATGAGTTAGGGCAAAAATTATGGGTGCACAAATGTGTAGATGATCACGGATGCTTGTGATTTCTAGTAAAGAATTTATGAATATTTTTTGGAGGTTGAATCGCTCATCTGAAGGAGTCAAATAGTATTTGAATAGATATCTATGTTGTACTTCATTGGAACTAAAATCGGCATGAGGTAGATGCTACTATCCAATTCATAAATCTCAAATTTTTGTCTGAATTGACCATTGTAGTGGTCTTTTAAGGTGAAATATTTCCTTTGGGTTGTAGCATGAGGAATTTTGAGAAGTGATCTCTAGGAAGTGTGCCTGAATGCATGTGCATTCCTCATTTGTAATAAGTTTTACTTCTAACAAGGTATTGACTTATTGAGGGTCCAAGCCCCGCCGTGGGTTTTTCCTATTTGGGTTTCCATGATAAAAATATGTGTTATGAGTTATAGATGTGTTTTTGAATCATGCACGCTTGTTTAAATTATCAATATCAGAATTAAGTATTTTAAGGTTTAAGGGTTTTATGGTTTTGAAGTTTAGGAACAATTGATTCACTCACCCCTCCACTCTCAATTATTGATTGTCATAGTTCCTACAATTAGTATCAGATACTGGTCCCTTGAAGGAAGGTTAACAAATTGAGGGTGATATGAAGATGAAATCCTATAAGAAATACAATCAAGGTTTGATGGCACCAACTACACATTATGGACGAGTCGCATGATTGTCCATCTCAGATTCATTTATCAGGATTGTTGGAAGATTACCAAGTCTACTTATACTGGTCCTACAAATCTTACTGCACCGTAAGAGATCAATGATGCTAAAGAAAATATCAGGAAAAAGGAAGTTTCTTGATTGCCTTGACTGATCATGAACTGTCAAATGTTATGGAGTTAGAAACTGCTAATGAAATTTGGGAGAAGTTGTAGGCCTTGTATGAAGGGGACAAGGAAGTCAAGATTGCCAAGTTGCAGAGTTTGAAGGGATAGTATGAAGCCTTGAAGATGATTGAAGATGATAATATTTCCTCTTTCAAGTGTAGTGTGAATGAAGTGGTGTTTTCTATCATATGTGTTGTAAACTCCTTGGAAGAAGATGAGATTTTTGCTAAAATACTAAGATCTTTGTCCTTGCCTATAAACACAAAGTTGCAGCTATTGAAGAAATTAGGATAGTGACAATTATAACAAGAGACAAGTTTATTGGTAAGATTACTACTTTTGAGTTAAGTGAATTTGGTGGTGCATTACCTAAGGTGGAATTAACATTCAAATCCACTATATCCTAAAGATACAAGAAGATATCAGATCAAGGAGAAGGATCCACAAGGAGAATGTCAAGATATGAGAAAGAGATTGAAGAAGAGGAGAGAGAAATTCAAGAGTTGGAAGCACTAATTTCTAGAAGATTTCCCAAAAGTTCTAGTAAGTACAAAGGAAATATTTCCCTCGAGTATTTTTCATGTAATAAGATAGGACATTTTGCATCTAGATGTCTGGAAAGGGTTCCTAAATTTAAGAATAATAAACCTATTGTTGTGAGGAAATGTTATTTTGTTGCTAATGATGATGGAGCTACCGAAGATGATGAAAAGGATGATGATTTATTTTATTTTATTTTTATCAAATAAGAATATACTAAGCCTACAAATATTATGCTTACTAGTTCTATTGATTATGTTGTTAAAGAGAAATCCCTAGCTTCTCAAATTGTTAAAAAGGATGAATGGGTAATAGACAACGATTTCACTCACCATATGACTAGTGACAAGAGAAAATTTATGAGATATGAGAAGTATTATGGTGGTATTGTGAAATGGGGAGACAACACTAGTGGTATGATTAGAGGTAGATATTATATTTCTCTAGATGGTAAGAGTAATGTATATGATGTAATATTGTATGTTGGAGGTTTGAAACATAATCTTCTTAGTGTTGGGTAGTTGATGGAAAAAGGTTATGACCTGCACTTCAAGAATGAT
The DNA here is from genome assembly GCA_018584345.1 of Thuja plicata. Taxonomy (NCBI): domain Eukaryota; kingdom Viridiplantae; phylum Streptophyta; class Pinopsida; order Cupressales; family Cupressaceae; genus Thuja; species Thuja plicata. Next base: position 51,647 of record MU226934.1, read on the forward strand.
AAGCGCAAGATATTGAATGATTATGGGAAGGAGATTGCAATAGGATCAAAGACAAGAGGTAACATATTTAATTTCAATAGTGGTCAAAAAAATTGTTTGATTGCTCAAATAGATGAAAGTTGGTAATGGCATAAGAGGTTGTGCCATGTGAACTTCAAAATATTGTGGAAATAATTTCTACTCGTGTTGTTAGAGATATTCCTATATTGAAGAAGCCTGCTAATACTATTTTCAAAGAATGTAAATTAGGCAAGAAAACAAGAGTTACTTTCCATTCTAAATCAGAAAATTCTAATAGACTATTAGATCTTGTTCATACTAATTTGTGTGGTCTTGCTAAGATACGAAGCTTGCAAGGTGATAGGTATTTCATATTTCTCATTGATGGTTATTCTAGGATGGTATGGGTGACCTTGTTTAAGGAGAAGTCTGAAGCTTTTGATAAGTTTAAGATCTTCAAGAACATGGTTGAGACTAAGACATGGATGAAGCAGAAATGTCTGAGATTAGACTGAGGTGGCGAATTCACATTAGGTGAGTTCCTTTAATTTTTTGAAAAGCATGGAATAAAGAGACAATTATATTCTCTGAGGAATCCATAGAAGAATGAAGTGGTAGATAGGAAGAACATATTCATTATTAATACAACGAGGACCATGATTCTTGAAGGGAATGTCTTGTAGACATTTTGGAGAGAATTAGTTAGCACTATAGTATATACTCTCAATCAAGCGCAAATCAAAGGAGATATAGGCAAGAAACCTTATGAGATATGGTATGGTAATATGCCTATAGTCAAGTATTTTTTTAATTTTTGGTAGTAGATACTACATCAAAAGAGATGAGGATATAGGCAAGTTTGATGCAAGAAGTGATGAAGGTTGGTTCCCTGGATACTCTACCAAAAGCAAGGCATATAGGTTCTACAACAAGAGGTTGAAGAAAAGGGTGGAGATTAATAATGTCAAAGCGGATGAAAGATTTGAGAATCTACCCAGATCTTGTGGATATGATTCTGATGATCAGAATTCTAGTGGTAATCAAGGAAAAAAACATCAAGTTTAGACCCAAGCTCAAAGTATTTTGTTGATTGCAGAAGATGAGGCCTACACAAGTGGAGAAGAGGAAGTACAAAAATCACTTGTAAAATTGAAGACACCAAGATATGTGAGATTGAATCATAATGAAGATCAGATTATTATTGATAGGAAAAAGGGTGTTAAGACTAGGAGAAGGATTGTTGAAGATCATATTTTACTAATATCAAAGATTGAACAAAATGATGATAATTGGGATAAAGCTATTAAAGAAGAGCTTGTGATTGCAAATGTCTATAAGGAGAAGCTCATAATTAGCTTAGCCAAACTTGGTTCATTTATTTAAATTTGGAGGAATTAAGTAAACAATAGAGATCTTAGATTTGAGAAAGGAGAAAGTTCCCGGTCTGGTCAAGAAAAGCCTAAAACTAAAAGACAGATGAAAGAAACTAAAAAGATTTCTGCAATCTTAGATTTGAGAAAGGAGAAGGTTCTTGGTCTGGTCAAGAAAATCCTAAAAATAAAAGATAGATGAAAGAAACTAAGATGACTTTGGAAAGGCTACCTAAAACTCAACAAAATAGTGGTAAAGTACTTTGTTTGCGGTAAGTTTGGTCATAAATCTATCGATTGTACAAATAAAAATTAGTTTTCTAGTTGTAAAGGGCATAAACATGACTCAAGTATATGCAGTGGTGTGACAAAGAAGAATAATATTGTCAAAAATGGAAAATTTAGATGTCAATGTGATACAAAGAAGAATGAAGAAAGTGGACAAAATATTTTTATACATTTCAGATATAATATATCTGAGCACATTGTCAAATATTGTAGAAATAAGAAAGTGAACAAATGTGGTTTGGTAGGGATGGACAAAAATGTGTTGAAGAATTATTAGGCTAAGAAGTAGAAAGTGGATGAGAAAGGTTAGAATATCAAAGGGAAGAAATATGACAAAGGAAATGGGAAGATAAGAATGGATAAAAGGATGGAAGAATAGAAATAAGTCAAACAGAAAGAAGAGTAAGGATAATGCAGAAAAAGAATATACTCTTTCACATCTCAGAGGAGAGTTAGGGATGATTTCCCCTCCTGATCAAAACTAAGATGCATAAGGTTGCATGAATCCAGAGTATTTCATGGAGATATCATTCAAGATGGATTGGTGTTTTAGAGGCTACTACTCAGGGGGAGTATTCAACATGGTAAGTGATTGATTTAGTTGTGTTTGATGGTAAGAAAGAAGAGCATGATTGATTAGAGCATAAAGATTCCTTTGTCATTGATATCAAAGGGGGAGAAGAGAATGTGAAAATAAGATATATATACTTGCACATAAGAAAGATCTTTAGCTAAGGAGAAGAGTGCATATCTGAGGGGGAGAAACTGATGGAAAGAAGAGTATGTAATCATATTGGAACCAAGGGAATCTTACTTCCAGGGGGAGAAGAGATAGAGAGATCCTGAAGGAAGATGAGTTAGAGAGACTGAGAAAGATAATGGTGAATATTGTGTATATATTGTGGTAGTATTGTTGATTTCTCATCTCATATGGAGATTGTGTTGGTTTATGATTGCATTACTTGTTTTTCCCATCACATGTTTCCATAAATCCCAAAGGGGGAGATTGTTGGAAAGTTTGGATATGTTGTCATTGATTTCAACATGTATGTTAAGCATTTTAGACAATGGTGTAGTATGTTCAGATGTACGATGAGGATCAATTCCTGCAGATAAGGAGTCATGCACCTCATGGGAAGATGTAAATGTTGTCTACTTGGTTCATGTAATTTTTTAAGGGTTGACATGTATATTTGGGTGAGTTATGACATCACAGATGGTGACTAGATATTTTCTTGTCTGCCAGTGAAGTGATAGAGTCATAGAGATTGCTTCGGTGAGAAAAATCATGTTGATATTTTTTTGTACATATGGGAATGTTTAGGGCATGGTGAGGTGTCCTCAACTTAAAATTTTTGTGATTCAGAAATCTACAAGGCATCTTCTTGTTGTCACGGAGGTAGTTGTTAGTGTTCTTGAGGTTTATGCATAAAATGTTGGCAAATCCAATGGCTGGGATGGATTTGATTATTTTTGTGTTATTCATGATGGCTAAGGATGTTCTTGGGTTGTGTTCCTACTAAGTTGGAAGTCTACATCGATCATGGTGATGATATTTGAAGTGTTTTTTAATTCATGTTGGTTATTCCCATGTTCTTGGCCAATGTGATTGGAAAAATGGTTTATGATCGATCGGTAAGATGTTTTAAGGCAATGTTATGATCACGACGTGTTTGATAAGGATCAAAGATATGTTTTGGCTGACATACTTGATGAAAATTATTTGTTTTTGGCATGGTGAATTAAAATTTTAAAAGTTAGGTTTTGTCGACCTAGTTCTTGATAAAGGTTGATGAATTAGGGCAAAAATTGTGTGTGCAAATGTGTGTATGATTGCGGATGCCTATGATTTATTGTAAAGAAGTTGTGCAAATTTATTGGAGGTTGAATCGCTGATTTGAAGGATTCAGAGAGGATTTGAACAAAGATGTGTGTTGTACTTCATTGGAATTGAACTAGGCATAAGGTAGATGCCACTATATAACTTTAATAAATCTCATATTATTGTTTGAATCAACCATTATCGTGGTCTTGTAAGGTGAAATATTTCCTTTGGGTTGTATCCCAGAGCATTTTGAGTAGTGAACTCTAGGAAGTGTGATTGGATGTACATGCATTCCTCGTTTGTAATAATTTTTAATTCTAACAAGGTATTGACTTATTGTGGGTTCAAGCCCCACTGTGATTTTTCCCTATTTGGGTTTCCGCGATAAAAAACTTTGTGTCATGAGTTGTGGATGTGTTTCTGAATAATGCATGCTTTTTAAAATCATCAAGATCATAATTAAGTGTTTTAAGGTTTTGAAGTCTGGGAACAACTGATTCACCCCCCCCGCTCCCCCTTCTCAGTTGTTCACTGTCATTGTTCCTATAGTAATATTTAACATATATCTTCTCTTTATAATATTATTTTTTCAATTTTTTTGGAAATGATAAAAATGATATGATATTTTGTGTGTTTTCCTAATTTATATATAATACATGATATAAGTTTATAATTTCTTTAATATTAAAAATAGTAATGCTAGGGGGTTGACCCCCCCAAAAAAAGGCCTAAGATAGGCCACGTATGAATACATTAAAACAAGACTCTTACAACACAATCCAAATAGGCCATTAATAACACACAAGCCAAAAAGGCCACTAACATCACACAACACAAACTAAAAACAACCCACAATAAGAGATGGGTGGACTAACGATTAAACCCAAACATTACACAATAAATTCTTGGGAAATATCCAAGAGAGGACCAAGGCCCTCATCTTTAAGAGACCCCAAAACTCTAAAATGTCTCCACCTTAATAGAAGACAACAATAAAATATCTTGGCAGAAAAAAAATCCACCTGAAAAGGAGACATTGAATGGGTGAACATGGGTAGTCAAATACTCTCCACCTTTTTAGGAGACAAAAAAACTAGTGAGAGAAAAGATGAGACCCCAAATTGGAGCCCCATGACTACAACCACCAAACTAGGACCAACATCAAACTTGTAGAAGCAACATCCACCTCAATAGGACAACAAGGAGTGTAGGTAGTCACTAAGTGACTACACTTCAATATGATTCTTTGGAGTAAAAACTAGGTTGTACACAACCAAGCTCTCAGACTGGATCCCCTAGACAAAAATAATTGAAACAGGACCATCATTTGATTTGTAGAAGAAACATCCACGTTTATAGGATTGCAAAGAGTGTATATAGAGTCATGGAAATGGAAGGCCCGCCCATTTATAATAAAACAAATATTAGTAGAAATATCCTCTGATCCCAACAAAAGAGAGAGAACACTCTACCAACTAATCCATTCCACTACTCTAACAAACCGAGAAAGGAATCCAAGGGGTGGCCTCCATCAAAGAATCTTCATTTTCCTTCATCAAAGTATCTCCATTAGCACAAAGGTCGAGCCTGGAACTAATCATATTAGTAGACACAATGCATCTACTAGATTTAGGGACCCATATTTAGTCATCCCACATGAGAAGAAACCTAGCAACATAGGGGTACAAGACCTCATCTTCAACATTCACCGCAACCAGGTGTAGGACACTAATGTAGACCGACATAAATCTTCTCTTCCCACCTGAAATGGTGAAGACACAACCTGTACAAATGTCAAAGGTACAATGCTTGGCCTCTTGTTTAGGCCTTGATAAATATTCCAACTAAGAAAAAGGCCACATTCCATGGGAGGCATTCTAGGAGAAATTTGTGGCATAACCCATCACAACTGAATAGCTCCTGCAAAGATGGAGTTGTACACAAGGAAATAGGAAATGGAACTTATCACCATGGGAAATGTTATGCCAACCCACAACACAACTTGCTATAACTAAATAGTCCCCGCAAAAATGAAGCCATACACAAGTGAATATGAAATAGAACTCATCACCAAGCGAATAAGAAATATAACACGACATTAAGAGAAAAGGATATGAGTTTGTATTAGTTATTCCAAAGTAATTTTTCATCTGAAATGATAAATAAAAGACAAATATCATTGTGATCACTTTAATACATATATCTTTTTGAAGTTTTGATATATTGTCAGTGTCTAACCAAATATTTGGTCAATAACTAATCTTGGTAAGGGGTTACTCTCGTTGAGTAAGACATGTCTGTTGTTGTTATTGAAGAATGTTTCTAATATATTTGAATTTACATTGTATTCATTCATTGATATTTAAGTCACAAAGAAGTAGTAGGCATCCTTATTGTAATTTTTTTTCCATGATATATAAGTTACAACATAGATGAAAACATAGTTTATAGTGACTAGTTAAAATATTAAGAGATCTTAATTGTTGTGATTACATGATCATGGTATATGACTTCAAAAAGTGGTTAGAATATTGTATGAGATTAGAGACTATGCATACAGGATTTTCATGTGACATGAAAGTTCTTTATGTATTTTTCTAAATTTCCTATTGCTCACCTTAGGAATAATAGGAACACCTAAAGTACACATATCACTCTTGGATGAGTTGATGGCTATACAAGAATGAATTAGTAAATAATGCACTAATGAATGTCATGTCAAATTTGTTTAAAATATTAATATTCTTTGTTTTAATGTAAGTGAATATATCACAAATTTCATGTGATGAGAAAGGCACAACATTGCAACTTACAAATTGGACAATATAATATACAGTGTAATAATATCTACCTAGCAATTTTCAAGAGAGAATTATCTCATGGATAATTATTGTTGATATAAAATTTAATAAATTTGGTGGTTTATAAGAATAAAAAATTTAAGTTTTGTTGGAAAATATACTCTACGTAATCACAATGTGTGAATGCGTTTAAGATATAACAATTAGTGAGACATACATTGTATTATCATTTTATTTCAATGTAATGAAGAGTCATAAATTCTAATCATAATGCTTTGAAATATTGTTGGTAAAATAAGAACCAAACATTGAAACCTAAACCGTTGGTGTTTGAATAAACATCATAGGTAGGGGAGAGGGGCGCCATCTATGTAGCCGAACATTTGCACCTTATGTGACAATTTTTTAATATTTATTAATTAAATAAAAAATCATAGACAATGGTCTGTGATTTTTCATTTAATTAATTAATGTTAAAAAGTGTCACGTCGGGGGCAATTATTCGGCTGCATAGCCAATTCTAGGGAGAGAAGCCAATAGTGGAGTAGGGTACAATAGTGGGGATGGAAGTGGGACATAATTAGTTCAATAGTGGAGCACAATAAAGTGTCATGTCAATATTTATCTCCAAAAAGTCTCCAATAAATTTGAAAAGGAAACCAATTATGTGATACTGCATCAGCACACCAATAAACATGACTTAGTGCGCAATTATGAGGTTTACTTTTTTTAGGACCATATTTACATCTTGGCCAAAATTGCATGTGATGTGGTATCATATTTAACCAGGTGGACTTGAAACCAAATTTTTAAGTGGGGGACTTACAAGTAAACAATTGTAAAAAATTAAAAAAATAGTTTTGAAATATCTAAGACATCTTTTGAGGGCACAAAGCAAGGGTGCTCCACAATACCTAGAGCTCTCCCCCCTAGCTAAAGAGGACATGCATTTGTCATGATTCATCAATACTTGAGTTACGAAGAGATATAGGAGGTTGGAGCATAGTACAAACATGACTACAACTTAAAAAGAAGTTGTAGAGAGCAAAATGACGTGACAAAGAAATAGAGAACATATATAACACATTGGCAAAGGGTAATATATGAAATCAAAGTTTGCACACATTTAATCAATGTTTGCACATAATTTTAAATATAACTTGTGAACATAGATTTTCAAGGATACACCTTCATAAGGAAAAAAAAATGCCCACTAATTCATTACTCATACACAATTTGCATTAGTTATATACACAACTTTTAATAACAATTTACATTAATTATATACACAACTTTTAAACTTTTAATAACAAAGTGATAAACATATTGTGAAGTGCCAAAGTTTGTGGATGCATGTGAACAAATAAATCTTTAATCTAATAACTTCAAATGTTCACATTTGTTGATCTCTGCTCCAAACTAGTGTCAAAATGAAAGCTTCCATACAAGATGTGGATATCTACTAAACCACAAAGAAGATTGAATTTTTTCAATAAATATTATAGTTGCAACTACCTTGTTAGACGTGTCAAAAGAGAGTGTATGCTTTTGAATTAGGCCCCGGAAAATAGTTTGGCCATTATATATTAGGGTTGGCAACTATCCTAACCGCAATATGCGGCGGATATTTTGAATTAGAAAACTATAGTCGCATTGATAACTTAGTGTATATCATGCTTTCACGATCACATGTTTTCTAATCATCCCCATAATTAAATGAGTTACAACAACCCACGACTAAATCAATTTCACATTTGTGTACGATGCAAGGAAATCACGACCTTTGTCTAGGGTCTTGAAAGGATATATTATTATATTAATAAATAGTTGCAGCGGCCTTAATGGGAGGTCTTATTGCCTTTAACTTCCCTTGTGTTCAAAGTTGGAGACAGTGTCAACTCCTTCCTTGTTTCCGTGCACTATGTTAGGTGCAAAAGTTGAAAGTTGGGAATAGGCTTTCAATATAAAATAACCCTCAATTTATTGACATTTTGTTGATCTTTGGTGCCTAAGAATGGCCAAATTTACATATCTTTACTATATTTTCTAATAAATTTAGTTTAATTTAGAGGGTTTTGATTTGAAAAATTTTAAGTATTGATGGTTGTTTATTAATTGTTGGGATTTTTTTTAATTGAATCAATGTAAGAAATCACATGAATTTAGGTAATTATGATTAAAAATAAAAAAATAAAAAAATATTACTATTGTTGTGAGTTTTTTTTGGCATACATTCAATAATGTATGATCAAACTTTTCTTACATTGTTGTTACGTAGTTTGATATAAAATTTCAAATAGACAATAATTTGAATTTTTACTATGTAAGTCCCATATGTATGACCCTGTCTAAACGAGAATATGTCTCCTTTTTAGGGTCATTCAATGTATAGTTAATTCATATAAAACTAGTAGGGAGAAATCTTTCTCCAAATATTTGGATTTGGAGCTTAAAAATAACCCATCACATTAGAATATGTAGATAGGCCATCTACACGTTTAAGAATGTTGTCCTCAAATATTCACCCAATGTTATAAAACCAATCCATCTAAGGTGTTGACCTAGGAGAACTTGGTCCTAGTGATTTGATGGATTTCTTAGAGGTATTTGTAAACAATGTCATACCTAGGATATTCAGTTATCAAGGATCATGACAGATCAAGTTTTAGGAATCTAGATTTTTCTAGGTCATTCACATAAGTTATAAATCAACCATGCATATCATATCACATTTGTAGGGCTTACGTTTGGCCTTGTGGGGCTTAGGGTTAACGTACAAAGAATTATGCAACTATAAAGAGTGCATTGCATTCACCATACTACAAGCATCAATATGTATACTATTAGTGACTTGATTTTGTGTGACGTTAACATTATTGTTCATTGTTATTCCCAAAGTTAAATGTCTTATTATTTTGCACTTAATCCTAAAATAATGTTTTAATTTATCAAAATCCAACTTGTGGTTTACCTTGGTTAATTTGTGCTTATTTAATGCATAGATTTGGTTAGCATAGGTGTTTTTCTCCATACAAGTGCTAAATGTTATGTTATTTACCTTGCATTTTTATCCTACATTTTGGGGTCACTTTAACCTAATTATCCTTTATACAATAACAATTGTATAAGTGGCATATTTTCTCATTAAAAGATAGCACATAACTTCAATCCCACCTAAGTCCATATGCACCCTTTGATAAGAACTTTATTCTTAATTCTCATTATATTCATTCCTTACTAAGTTCAAATCCATAATTTACACAAGTAACCTAAGCTAGTTACATGGTTTGTCAAAAAATATCAGAGCTTTTCATATTCAACTTAAATTGAGGTCAACCTAGTCCTTCCAACAATCATTGTAGATAGACTCAAATAAAAAAAAATGCACTTGTCTTTTGAATTGTATTTTTAAGGATTAACCCTAGTTTGTTAAACTTATCTAGACATTATCAACAAGCTCTCAATATTCTATATTATGGTTTAAGGAACATTAAATTAGATAATTTTTTACTTCATTCCATGCCAAATTCAACTTCTATGATATTATTTGAATCTATATTGTTTATCTTGAATTCTTATTCATAGTCATCAAATTAGTCCACCTAGCAAACTATAAAGACTATTTCTAAGCACTATTAGCTAGCTAAAATAAATCACATGTGTTTACATACATACATTTAATAAAGTTTTTTGTGTGCACAAATATTTATATATATGGCACCAAGTCGAATTTGCATTCACATAGATTGGTCTTAAACTCATATAAGTGATCCATAATTATGTTTATTTTTTAGATACCTAAGAATCCCTTGTGTTAGCACTTTTTATTGCAGATGCTGATAAAAAATCTTGCAGATGTTGATAATCAATCTTATGCATAACTCTATAAACCCAAAGATACATCTGACAATAACAAACACTAATGCAATAAGGATTCTCATCCTTCTTCACTTCGAGCTTCAAGCTCAGGCGGGTTTACCTTATGGATTCACTTCTTTAAGTAATCAACAATAATATTTGTATTCTTCAACACAAATTATGATCACTTATGCTCTTAAACAGAAACTAAAAGATTAGTTGGTTTTTTAAAGATTAATGATGATAGATACACATTAAGCATAGACCAGTGCCTTATCTAGGGCAAAGAGTCAAATGAACATACATTCACAAAAATCTTTTAATATCAACACAACCAGAACCCAAATGAAATGCCTTACAAATCATTCTTCTCGTTTCCACACCTACACATCAAATTCTCATGTAAATCTTGAATCCCCTGGAACCACCCTTAAGAATTACCATTCCCTTGAAAGAAACTCAAGAATAATCCCATAATTTAACTTGTAAATAGTGTATTAAAAGTTGCCTTACAAATTTAGTACACAAGAATTCAAAAAATAAAACAGGAAGACATCATAAATGTGCAGAGGAATTCCACTGTATTTTCATTAAAATTCTCTCTATTTTAATACATTCAAAATGACCGAAACTCTAAAATAAGACTCAAACCAGAAACTATCTTGCAGTTGTGAATTCAACATCCTCTTTCCAAACATCAGTCTTACTACTTATATTATTCACTAGCCATATTGGAATCCTAGGAGAATCAGGATGGAACAAGCTTCAGATGCCGAGGAAAAGAAAAAGACACTAAAAGACAAAAATAATTACAATCATTTTTTATCGATGGAGAGGAAAACATGAGTAGCTCTTTCTTATCATTCTGAAACTTTAATAATTGGCACCTTTGCCCACAGATGTTCAAGGTAACTTCTAAAAGTTGTTGTGAGAATAGTGACTGTCTACATGGCTAACATACACTATTCTTTAAGATAATTACCCTCACTGTGCTCATTGATCAGGTGCCAAGTTTCATTAAATCCTCTTCCATTGCCCTGTAACTGCTTCATTTGTCTTTCCCACCTGGCATTGGTGATAGACCTTGTTTCCTCCACAAACTTGACACAATCTGTCTCAACAAAATAGACTGCATAACAACTTCTCAACACTCTATGACCTCATCAAGTTGATCCAAAAGATCAGACCTATCCATTTAATGCCACTATTACCTGAAATACAACGTCACCTCCTAGAAACCCTGAGAAAACATTTGAATATTTAAATATATGATTGAAATGGTTAGACGTGGCGTGGAATCCCATTCGATAGCCCAGATCAAGACTTTTCACAACTTTAAATCCTAGTCGTAGATCTTCATTAAGTCACCTGGGAGTCAAGCTCTGATTAGGATATCTATCGTGCATCTTTTCTTCTGAGACTTGGTGCCAACCGTTTGATACTTTTGATCTGATCTTTGTCCTTAACTTATCTTTAACCCGAAGCACCTCAATCCCCTTTGTATATCCAAATCTCCAAACACTTGGCTTAACTATGGTCTCATTGTGAGATTCAGAGATAAAGGCTATCTCTGAATCATTTGATGTTGGTCTTGACCCTTGGTTTGTTCTAATATTAAGAGACAACCACTAATCTTATGTCTTAATCAATGATCAGTGCTAAATATCATAAGATTTAGCTTAACTCTAGTCATGTTCTGAGATTGAGCAACCATCATAGTTCTCGTAATCTTTGAATAGAAGCTTTAACCATAATTTGATTATGAGATTCACAGATAAAGGCTTTCTCCAAATCGCTAGATTCCTTGCCTAACCCTATTATGATCATGAGATTAAAAGATAAAGGATATCTCTGAATAACCAAATGCTTTTCTTGACCCATGATTTATTCTAAGATTTAGTGGCAACCACACATCTTGATCTCGATCAACGATAGGCGCATGATCTCAAAAAACCTTACCTAAATCTAGTCATGTTATGAGATTGAGTGACCATCATAGTTCTTGTAATCTCTAAATAGAATCCTTAAGCTAAATACCTTTTTCTTGCCTCGACTTATTCGGAGATTCAGCGATAGTCATTCATCTGAGTTTCAATCAACAGTCGGCGCTAAATCTCATAAGACTTGGCTTAATTATAGTTTCATTTCAAGCTTCAACGACAAGGCTTATCTCGTGATCTCTGAATGCTTTCCTTAACTCTAGTTTGATTGTGAGATTTAGAGATAACACATATGTCTAAATTGCTGAATAAAAGTCTCAACTCTGGTTTGTTCATGAGATCCAACGCCAACCCTTGATCTTGTCTTGCAACAACGGTCATTGTTGAATCTCTAGATCTTTTCTTACTTGACTGCACCATCACGAGATTCAGAGATACCATAAATTGTCAAGCCTCAACCTTTGTCGCCAAATCTCCATATGTTATCCACTTAACTGTGAACATTATGAGACCTGGAGAGAATCGTTGTGCCAAGTCGCTGGATGTTAAGTGCTTAACCAGCAAGTTTGTGAGATTAAGAGACAAGACAAATAGGTAGATGGACTTACAAGAATTAAGTGACCTTAAAAAGGTAATATGATTTTATAACAAGCCAAAGACCTAGGGTTTAGGGTTTTAAAATATTTTTGAGACAAAATTGCTTTCAGACACAAACATTTCTCAAAAACTTGCAGGATCACTGAAACAACTTGATATAGAGGCAAAACTTGACTGAGACCAGGAAAATTTTTGGACACATCTCAAAAACCTAAAAAATATCCCAACACCTTGATCAATTATTATTTTATTTTTATTTTTTTTCATGTTGATGAGTTAATTTTAGACATCTCTCACATGACATATCTATGTTATATTTATAGCTAAACAATTATATTTTACTAATTTTTAATTTGTGTATTTAGTTCAAAACATTACTCCAAATAGATATTGAAGATAAATATTTAATCTTAGGACACTTATTTGATTATTTTATCCTAGGGTTATATGTGAAATGGATTCTTTATTTTACTTTTATTTGAGTGCATCCCTCTACTCTCACACCTCCTTGGGTTTATTTTTCTATTTTTTAATATATAAAATTGAAGATAATTATATGTGAGATTCATTTTAGTTATCATTGACCTGTAACTAGGAAAAAACACAGTGAGCACTTTCCCACAAAGATAAATCACTGATATACAGCCTGATTACAAAGATAGTAGGAGCTCACTGCTCCAGAATTGCAATTAGAGACCCATTTCTTATACAACATTAAATATAGATAGGATCTCACTACTCTAGACTTGAAAATAGAGGCTCGCTGCCAAAGAAGAAAGATACAAAAATGAACTTGTTCACCCAAGACTCACTTTCCTAGGAAAAAGATACACACAACCCTTCTCAATAGATAAGAATAAATTCTCCTAATAATACAGTTGTCCTGCAAAAATCTATCAACTGCATCACCACACTATCTCTGCCTTTACTTCTCTGCCACGGTCTTATATAACTATCACATCAACTAAATTCTTCTCTTTCAAAAATTTTCTCACAAATCTTCACTTTCCTTCTCACAACTCACTTACCTTTTTCCAAAGCACATATTGCACTTATATGCAAGATAAGTCATTGTGATTACAACAAGATCAGTCATGCCAAAAGCAAATTAGAAGAAAATTCCAAGTTTTCCATGTCAACATAAAATTACAATAAGGTTCATGTCAAAAGCATCCAGACCAAAACATAGGTCACACATAACATGAACCAATCTAGATAAGACATAATCATTAAATACAACATAGGTCACACATAGCATGAACCCATATGTATAAGAGATGATCATTAAATGCAATGCTAAAAAAAAAATGAAGCATGATCCACTTCAGGAGAGAGAGAGAGGGGACTATGAGCCTATTACAAATAGCCCAACAACAGATCTGCCATAATCAGAATAACTTCTAAAGCTATGTCAAACATATAGCATCACACTGTCCAAAGAACGAAAACTCTTACAATTGTCCACATCAAAATCCATCACAACACATTTTCAGAATAGAACACAAATTGATCATAACTGCAATACTTGGTAACACTATTTCCAAATCACGGGAACTATTTTCATATTACTGGGAAACACCACAACCAAGATTAAAACTCGAATACAATACAAATCACATATGAGAATCTTCACCCTTGATTTACAGAGTGAAAACCATCTAGAAAAGACAACTAAACTATTAGGAATAACAATCCACAAGCACAACTGAGAGGGGGGGGGGGGGGGGAANGGGGGGGGGGGGGGGGGGGGGGTGAATCAGTCGTGAGACAAATTATTAAACATTAAACTTTATAAACCAAAATTTTAATTCAAATGATAACACAGTAAATGCCAACACAATAACAAAATCCTTGTTGTTGAGGAAACCCTGTTAAAGGTAAAACCCCGGTGGGAATTAGTAACCACAAATGATGTACTAAGAGTATAGTATCCCTATTAAAAGATTTAGCCCTGTTAGGAGCTTATTACAATATTATAGTACAATATAGTCCCTGTTAAATGATAGACCCTATTAGGAGTCAAGATTAACAGTGGGCTCACTGCCCAGGCACACTTCCCAAAGAAGGTTAAAGCCACCCTCAAGGATTAACAATCAGAACAAGTGTATATAAGAAATATACAATCTAGTGAACTATCTAATAGCAGTTGTCTTTTCTTGGTCAGATCCAATGAAGTACTATAATCACAAACTCTGCTCTACATCCAGCGACCAATCAAGCTTCACAACTTCCACACTTCTCTACCTTTTAATTACCTTCTCATCATACCACTATCACATACCACATCTTTTCAAAAGAAAATATCTCTCATATATACCCTATTAAAATAATTTATTAGGTCGGCCAATTAGGCTTTCCCAATATACAAATAATTATTTAACCCCTTGCTAAGATACACAAGGTACCTAAAACAAGTAAACATTAATTACAATACATCGAATATACTCTAAGATCTGCAATCCATGCTCACAATCCACAATACATGCTACATACCTGAAGTCGGTCCCAAATCATATATGAACATCTTCAACCTTGATTTATAGAGTTAAAACCATCCAAAAAAGACAACTAAACAACTGCCATCTTCAACTATACATCTATATCAGTGAACCACTAACTTTTGGACCTAACAATATAACACTAAAACATTTACAAACATCTTTCTCACATGATCACAAGAATACATACATGTCTTCCATTGTTCTATAGAACTATCCTGTTTAGCACACAACCTTACTTCTCCTAGACTAACTCCCTTCTTTTGAACAAATAGATATACTAGAACATGTCTTCAACAAATATCATTGGACCACAATGTTAGAGAAAACACCTATGGACCACAAAGTTTGAAATTAATATGTCCAATAGATAATAATAGCCAAATATATATTTCCAACAATATCCCCCTTTTTCATTGATGGAAAATAACCACCAAAAATGTTTCATATAATTATTAATCACTCTCAACTCCCCCTAACTAAAATATTCCTGCATATATTTCATTCTTCTATAAAGCACATAGTCAAGTAAACATTTTCCTTGTTTTTCTCCCCCTTTCCCATCAAGGACAAAGGCCAAAAATATACTTACCACTGCTCCCCCTAACAAAAACCACTAGCATTAGTCTAGAAGCTCCCTCTAGAAAGATGCACCAATGTGATGCACTTAGCTAAAAAAGAAGGGGCAACAACCCCAAGCTTGTCCTGGATAAACTCTGATGACATGTAACTGATTGAATTTTTGATAATGTTAAGTTGAAGATGATGCAAGACATTAAATTAGTTAATGGTTTGTATTGTCATTGATGTCAACTTGATACCATCTGTACGATCATATACATAATGCCAAAGACTTGAGAGAATCAATGGAACAGAGATTATGCTTTCAGCAATGAATAAAAGTCAAGTATTCACTACGTGACAGACAACACCGACGGAGTGCACACCATCGGTAAAGGAAAAGAAAAAGTCACAGTGATACCTGACAAGAAGAAGATAGTGTTGCCCGATGAAGAAAAATCATAGTGATACCCGACGAGCTAAAAATAGAGTTGCCTAACGAGTAAACTCCAATGATGCCCAACGGACGAACATCCTGAAGTTGACTGGAGTCACACTGACAGAACTAGCAGTTATCACTGATGAGTAACTACAGAGTTGACTGGCAGAATAGAGAGTTCAGAAAATGATAAAATATCTAGCTGGCAGAGCTTAAGGATAGACTTAACTGGTTTTTTTCTTTGTTTTATTCGACAATAGATAAGTAATTGATTTAAAGAAGATTTTTACAGTTGGCAAGAAGATAACTACGAGATAAATCAGGAGTTAAAGATTTAAATCAAATTGGCTGGATTGTTTTTCACACCAAGAATCAAGAATCAAGAAACAAGAATATCATGTCTATATAAGAGACAAGCATAATTCATTTCCGTAATCACATACACTGGAAGGGGAGTGAATAGAAAGAGGATGCTGAAGAGAGACTGATGAAGGATAACTTCATACAGTCCTGATCAATCAAGCTGAAGGAGAGCTAAAGAATTCTGCAAACACCGACGAACAGTGAAGCATAACATCATAGAGCAGAAAGTGTGGAGCACAAAGAATTGAATTTATACATTGATCAGAGAGGTAATGTACTTAAATAGATCTAAAAATCTGCAATTCAAGTTGCATTAGAAACAGGTCATAGTGTTTCCGTTTAACCATTGAAGCATCAAGACTCTTAACAAAGAAGGACTTAACAGTCTTCTATATATTGAGGTACATCCCAAGGAGTTCCAAAAAGGTTGATTCATAAAAGTAGCATTGAAATTGCATAAAGCTTATTGATGGTCTAAGAAGAAGGTTGATTCAAGGATGGTAGCAAGATTTTCCTCAAGCCTATTGACAGTCTAAGAAGGAGGCTGATTCAAGGATGGTAGCAAATAGATGCCAGATACTAAGTGACAACCTCTATGTATAAAACCCTCTAACAAGGTCACACCTAACAGTGTGTTTGTAACCTTTAATAGGGTTGGCTCCTAACAGGGCTCACTTCAGAAGAGTGAAAATTTGGGGTACCGGTCCCAATGGTTTTTCCCTTAATAGGGTTTCCACATTAAAATCCATGTGTTATGTGTGTATGGTTTATTACTTTACTATTTTACATTTCACATATGCATTTCTGGATTGATTGGTATACTCTGCATATTTACTGAGTATCGGTAAATAGTTTTATTGCTTATGGGTAATCAAGGAGCATAAGGAAAAACAAGGAAAATTGACAGACAGTTAAATCATTATTAGTATTTCATGGCATGCATCTTGTAGGGACTTAATAATCTGAGATGTATTTGATTGGTGGTTAGTGATTAAAGGATAAATTTTTGAGGCCACTGATTCACGGCCTCCCCTCTCAGTTATTACTCACAATTGGTATCAGAGCTTGTGTGCTTAAAAGGAATGTTTCAAGACCTAAGTAAAGATCACAAGATGAACAGACGAAATGTGCCCAAGTTGAACAAAGACAACTTTGCTTCATGGAAAAGCAGGATAAGAATCCACTTATCAGGTATTGGTAATGATGTTACTCAATACTTAGATACTAAATATGTGTTGCCTAGGTGGTCCCACAATAGTGTGTCCCACTTTTTTGAACATCCTGATTCTTGCTGAAATTGCACATTTTAAAGAAAATATGATGATTGAAGCCTTGAGAGGTCCCATTTGAAGGAGTAAATTCTAAATGGCTAGATAAAAGCCTCGTGGATCAAAATCCCTTTGGTATAATCTCTCTACTGCTCAGTCACACCTACAATTGAGTCTCCTTTGAACCCATCAAAATGCTGACAAAAAATCACTTTGACATTAACTTTTTGTGGGATCAAATAAGTTCATTTGAAAAAACCAAATATAGGATAATATTACTCCGTGAAAGCTTTCAAATTATTATGAGTTATATATATATTGAGTTTATTAAGACCTTTCTTTTTAAGTTTTACTAAACATAGGTTGTCTGACCATTTAGTGACTTCTCTATTCGACACTTCTAGAACAATAGTAAATTAGGAAATAAAAATTATGACAAATATCTAGGAAATAGGTATTTATGTTACCTTTCTATCAAAAAAAGAATAAATGAATTTTGATATATAGAGATAGAGTTAGAGCGATCCAAGTGAACCTATGTCCAAATTATAATTATTGTCACTTCATAACTCAATAAACTATTAAATATTCAACCAAATTGAATGAAACCAAATGTATTCTCTAGATATTTGTGTTAAAAACCTAAATTCAAAATAATTACGCTCTTATCAGTTTTATAAAAAAAGTTATGTTGATCAAAGTGAGTGTCACTCCTAAAAAATCCTGATTTTTCACAAAAATAATTTTTGAAGGAGAAGGAAAAATGGATTCAAATAAATTCCAATTTTTTTAAAAAATATATATTCATAAACTAGAAACAAAATCCTAAAAGTCACTAGTTTACATCATCTTCAAATTCCTAATGGTTTTACGACAATAAATGTCTGAAAGCAAAGTTTTTTTTCAAAATGTTCATTTCAGTGTCAAAGTTGGCCAAAAAGTGGGACACGATTTTGTGGGATCACCCGCCTACATGAGTATTGATAGTAGATCAATTGAGAGAGAAGCATGAGCATAACTACATGGTTATAGAGCTTTCTTCCTCACTCTCTGATGCTGAATTTGAAGATGTCAAGCACGGCAAAAGTGCAAAGAAAATGTGGGATAAACTGAAGCTTGTACATGGAGGTGATACAAATGTTCTGAGAGCCAAGGCAGAAATCCTTATAGGAAATTTTGATGATCTTAAAATGAAAGAAGGAGAAAATATCACATAGTACAGCACAAGAATAAAAGTAGTCAATGCTATACGATGTGTTGGAGATACACTTGAAGAAGAAATAATGGTAAGTAAGATCTTAAGAACCTTATTGCCTGTATATGCTATTAGAGTTTCTGCTATTCAAGAAATGAGAGCAATAGAAAACAATACAGTTACTCTTGATAGTTTAATTGGTAGACTGATTTCATTTGAGATGAATAACTTTGATAATAGTATCTTACCAAGTTTAGAGTCTGCATTTAAGTCTTCTATGAAAATAAGCAAATCCAATCATAGATACTCATCTAGAAGGGACAGTGAAAGTGAAAGTGAAGAAGAATATCTAGATGAAATAGAAGCACTTATGGCTATAAGAATACAAAGAGGCAAAGGTAAATACAAAGGCAAGCTACCACTTGTATTCTTTAATTGTAAAGAGATTGGACACTTTGCTGCAAGATGTCCTAACAGAAGAAAAGATGATAGAAGTAATGTGATGTAGGAGCATCCTGGGTGTAAGGTCAATCTTGCATCACCCAAAAATATGTGTTTTTCTATTCAATAAGGGCTATTTTGTACAAAGATGCTATTTTTGGAAACTTACTATTTTAGTAAGTTGGTCATTTGAACTCAGAATGTTCTAATTTTCCAGGTGAAGGTTCATCTTAGTCATATAAGAATGCCAGTTGAATTTCATTGCCAGATCATCTGCATTGGCGAAGTTATTAAGGATTTACTGTTGAGATTTTAGGGTGCAAAACCTTTGAGCTCAATTTTTAGGACCTTAGAGGCTCCGGAACGAGGTCGAACCCTTAGTCAATTGGTGTTTCACAAGTCAGGCACTGTAGATCGTGATCTCCCCTTTCCAGAAAGTGGTTATAATAGCCAATCGGAGCTACGGTTCAAAAGTTATGGCTTCCAGAAGTTGGCTACCTAATCTCATGTTTTGTAAATATTTAAAGCCAACCTTTTTGTAATAAAAGTGAAAAATAATTAAATGCTAAGGGTAGTCGACCTTAATGGCTAGATTTCTAGAACCTTCTCGGGCGGTGGAAAATTGCCTATTTAAGGAAGGCCCGTGGTGTTTTCTAGGGCA
>MU226934.1:80022-97760 GCA_018584345.1 Thuja plicata
TATTTAAATAAAATATATTAGAATAGTGTTTAAACTATTGATAAATGAAACTATTTAATTGATTGAATTAAATAGTTAGAGGAATAAGAGGGAAAATAATATTAATATTTTTGGACGTCTACATTTTGCCCCTCTTTGACATAGCATTGCAAGTGACGTTTCGTCAAAGACAAGAAAAATAAGTTATTGACTTCATTTATAGAAGCTGCCACTGGTGTACTCTTTGACTGATATAGGGTTGTGCCCCCTCGAGAAAAGAACATAACAAAGACAATGTTGTGGGATTTTCTCAAAAAAGGAAGCAATGGGAGAGAGGAAAAGCAGGGAATAAATAGAAGCCTTCAAAAATGCAAGTAAGAATGCAGCGAAGAATGCAAATGCAAATGAAATGCAGCTAAATGAGCATTGGGATCCATTTGTGTGAAAAATATGGAGAGCACATCCAATTTTAATATTGTAAGAGGAGGTATGCATCAGGTGTTAGAAAACAAAGATGACAAGATTCCTTTGCGTGGACTAGACACTCAAACAAAAGAATACTGCAAAAGACATATGTATCAGTAGTGACCCATCACCACGCACCAAGATATAGCAGATCGAGGTAGTGATGAGTAGGTTTGAACTAACACAAAAATATAAAATCATTAAAGAAGGCCGCATGACCAAGCAGTTGTTTGGTCCAAAGTTCTTGCCATGAACAAGGTTGATTGATAAAAGATCTGATATGCCGATGCTAGAAGGATGCATCCTGACGGGCAAGGATTTGATTTGATTGGATTTGATGGAAAGACATTCACTGGAAAAAGATGTGAACATAATGGAGCACAAGGACAATCAGTCGCTAAATTGATTTGGTGAAAAATAGTGTCGCAGTCACATGAGTAAAATTGTGTCTGAAATCAAAGATTGGGGACAATGTGGGAAGAACGAATTGTTTATTGCATAATTTTGGGAATATTTGATATTTTTGGGAGTTTTCAATTTTTTGAATTTTTGGTTTTTTTTTGCGATTTTTAAATGTTTTTGTGAATTTTATGCGCATTGAGGCTTATACAATAGGACAATATATACAACAAGACAATATATACAAAATTTTTGGGGAAGACAGGGGCTGTAAGAGGCGTTGGGGGGCAAACGAAGGTCATTTGTGAATAGTGAATAGTAAATCTTTGAGCTCTAAGTGAAAAAGATGGAAGATGAGAGGATGAAGGGACAGCTTGGAGAGCGCGTTAGGACACATGGGAGGCTCAATGAGCAACCAGTACCGGTGAGTGGACTATCCATGACCTTGTATTTATTTCTTGAAATTCATTTATTGCTTTTTGGGAGGAGTAGGTAGTCATTAATGGGGGTAAATTAGGTTTCAGACCGAAGACGCCGGTTCTCGAATCGGCGTCTGCGAGGACGTCGATCACCAGATCGGCATCTTCGCAGACACTGGTCCCTGGATCGGTGTCTATGGAGCCGTTGGTTCCAAACTGGCATCTTCAAAGACGCCGGTCTATGGAATAGCAGGCGGAGACGCCAGTGCATGAACTGGCATTTTTGCCGAAAAGGGAAAATGCCTAGAGGGAGGGAAACAGAGGGACTCGGCAGGGGCCGGGGATGGGTCAGCATAAGACCTAGGGGCAAGATGCCCCATTTTGGGAAGAGTTAGACTAGGACTAGAAGAATAAGTGACTGACATGGTGGATTCAAAAACTTTTATAGGAGCAGTTCCCACTGTTGGGATCTCGGGAGCATTAGCCTCCTACCATGGAGTTAGAGGCTCAGCTAATGGAGGAAGACTAGGGCTTGTTAGCTATGATCAGGTTGGACTATGTGCCCCATTGGCCTAGCCTACAGGCGCATAATGGTATGATGACCGCCCTGATCGAGCAGTGGCACAGTGACACAACCACTTTCCATTTGCCTACTGGAGAGGCGACGATCACACTGGAGGATGTGTGGCGTATTCTATGGATACCTATCTATGGAGTGATTCCTTGGTAAAAATTGGAGGATAGCGATCATTACATGGAGATTGCGTTTAGACGGCCGATGAGGTGGATCCCTACCTACAAGACCTGGATGCCCTAGCAGCCTACAATAGACAGGGGATTGAGACAGATTGCTCTATATATTTCCGGATTGATCGGGGGACGGATGCTAGCAGACCTCATAGGACACATTTTTGGGATGGGATGGTCATGGGCATTAGCTCAGATTCTCAAGGAGGGGACCTCCGACTGCTAGGGGTATGTTGTCCTTGGACAGTTATACCATGATCTTCACATGGCTACTACTGTGAAGCACGCAACATGGGGACTAGGGTGACGCTATTGTTAGTGTGGGCCTGGGAGAACATTGCAATGTTCTAACTCATGAGAGTCTGAGAGTCTCGTCAGCCAGGGGAGCCCTATGCTTGCAGATACAGGCTCCCATTGAGATACACCTTTGTCAGGCAGACAAGATATTGGAGATGATTGTTAGATGAGGTTCAGGTTTTCTGCTGGACCCCTTACAGGCTATATGAGCCATAGGGGACTATGGACTGGATGATGGGGGTGGAGGACTTCCTGTACCTCTCATATGTGTAGATTGATTGCTTTCTTCTAGGTAGGACTATTCACCAAATTGAGAGATACAGACCATCCAGGGTCATGAGGCAGTTTGGGCTATAGGAGGGGGTGGTGGTAGAGGATGCCTTACATCCTCATATCAGCAGGGAGGTAGGCACCTGGGGCAGGTACATAGATTCTCTCACAATGAGGGCATCCTAGAGAGATATGCCACGGCTGGACTTTGTGGCATGACTAGATGTGATAGATGCAGGCATGACTCCTGATTATGCAGCGTGGTGGGATAAACACACGCTAGTCAGACTGACCAACCCAGCTCAAGTGGCTTCCCATGAGTAGCCGACAGGGGATTTGGATGTGGATGACGGGATTGAGATACGGGATGCCCTAGAGAGCTTAGCAACTAGACAAAGGAGGCCCCAAAGATGGGTTAGACCTCAAGTAGAGATATAGGCACAGGATCAGGTGCCACAGGGACCCCCACCAGCACCAAGACAAGAACAGGCACAGGCACCACTAGTGCCACCATAGGTGCAGGATCAAGCACATGCACCACCAGTGCCTCCATAGGTACAGGGACCACAGGGGCCACCTGCAGGATATGTGGCACATGAGACATATGATACTATCCTCACAGAGTGAAACAGTCTATAGACAGAGTGCACTAGACTGCGTGGCTTACTAGACAAGGTGGTGGTGTTTGATGCTAGCTTACATGCATAGATAGCCCAGATACATGGTTTACTCATGGGTGAGACGGCCCGAGCAGATAGGGCAGAGGGTTCATTAGATACCCTACAGGGCAGGGTGGATTCTGGGGAGTTTGCGATGGTGGACCTTACTCAGATGCTGGGGATTTACGGGCTGAGATAGATACTCTCACATGCCAGCTAGACACACTGACCCTGCAGATAGAGCAGGCCACAGAGTAGATCGATGCATTGACCTCAGAGAGGGATGTAGCATTGAGATGGGAAGAGACATACAGGGCTGAGTGAGACATCGCTTGATAGGCCCCAGTGGCAGGTGGAGTGGGTTAGATGGTAGCAGAGGTATTCGCATCCCATAGGGATGAAAACAGGGTAGGGAGGGAGGCATCACACTATAGAGAACTCTACCATCAGTTTGTTCCAGAGGGAAAAACACAAGATTATTTAGAGAGATCTCATTCTCAGAGCACAGTGTGGACTTCTACTTCACAAGGATCAGTGGGGATGCCACCACGTCCACCACTAGGATAGGGCAGTGAGCCATCACAGCCACCATCATGATTAGTCAGAGGATGATATGACTCACAGTTTTGCATTTTTGGAGATGTATACATGTATATTGGCACTAAGGTGCACAATATGATGTATTTTATTGATGGACATTGATATATATATATGACGAGGACTCTATTGCTGCTCATGATGTATGGTTTATATGATAACTCTTATGATGCTTAGAATGTATGATCTATATGATGTGCAAGATAATGAATCTTAAATGAACTTAGATGATGCTAAATGATAAAAATAATGAATGCAAGATAATGATCCTAAAATTATGCAAATGATGCTAAAAATGGATGAATGCAAGATAATGAACCTAAAATGAACTTAGATGATGCTAAATGATAAAAATGAATGAATGCAAGATAATGAACCTAAAATGATGCAAATGATGCTAAAAATGGATGAATGCAAGATAATGAACCTAAAATGATGCAAATGCAAATGAAATGGACCTAAAATGTATGATTAATGCAAATGAAATGGACCTGAAATGTATGATTAATGCAAAATGCCTTAAATGATCTTAAAAATGAATCTAACAATGCAAGATAACATAATGAACCTAATAATGCAAAATGCCTTAAATGATCTTAAAAATGAAACTAACAATGCAAGATAACATGACAAACCTAATAGTGCAAAATGCCTTAAATGATCTTAAAAATGAATCTAACAATGCAAGATAACATGACTCTAAAGTGAATTGATAATGGAAGATGAATTAACAATGCACCTAAAATGAATGCAAGACACCTTAAATGATCTAACTAATGGCACTATGAGCGGCAGATCATCGTTCTCTTGTTCTTGGTTTTTCTTTCAGTTGTTCTCTACATCAATTTCCTCGCTTTCAATACCCAAAAGCATCCATAGTGAAGGAATGCAAAGTGTGATTGAAGAGCTTAGATGATGAGTTGTTTGAGGTTGAACAAGTGCGGCATTTGAATCTCAAAATTTTTATTATTATTATTATTATTTTTGGTGTGTGTCACAATCAACTAATAAACTAGACGGGTGGAATATGATGGATCGGGCAGGGAATGTTAGTAGGATGACGACCCAGGATTTTAGCATGAAGGCAAGAGGATGGGATGCATCATGAATGTACAAGGACCAAACCGAGCGAATTAATTACAAACGATTAGTTATAGTGCTTACTTACACATGTTGCTGCCAAGTTTTGATTGGATCATGTTACTTGTCTTGATGTGCATGACCTGTGCGTGTGCTGATTGATTAGTTCAGGAGGAGAGATACATCCTACGAGAACCCCAAAGATGATAATCTATATCTAAGTTGACAAGAGGAAGGATACATCCTCAGGACTCATTTCTAGAAAGATGGGACTTACCAAGTTGATTGATCAAATGTGCACTATCTGTAAACTATAGAGCAAATGTATGATAAGGAGCAACTCAAGACACAAGAAATATATAGGACTGACACTTAGGACTCTTGGAATAGTACAATATATGAACAACAATATACAAGACTATGTGTACAAAATCTCAGGATACGAGATAGGGAGATCATTGCGAACTAGTGCATATGGAACACCCAGGGAATATAGGGAATGTGGAAATGGTGCTGGGGATGGATGAAAATCAGATTTTGATAGATAATGGAATGGTCCATTATGTGTGATGCTTGTTTCTAGGTTTTCATCACCCATACTTGTCTAGAGCGCCTGATTGCCAACTTTTCACCATTGGACGAAAGTTTTTCTCTTTATTTTTCTTTTTGATTTCTTTGAATCTTTTTGATTTCTTTAAATCTTTTGATTTCTTTGGATCTTTTGATTTTTTTGATTTTTTTTTGATTTTTTTGATATTGCCTCAATGCCTGTTTACCAGATTTTCACTGGGACAACCATTTTTTCAGCTTCATTTTTCTGCTTTTTAGAGATTTTTTCAGGACTATTTTTCAGTGCTTTCAAGTGCTCTGGGTTCTTCCATAGAATTTGCCTTCAGTTTCCGTAGGTAAAATTTTATGGTTTGTTTAGAGCTGATCTCTTTCTCTATTTTTGTGCTTCCTTCAGGAATTTTTATACTTTTTATGAATTTTCTCAGAAAACTGAAATGAACAACCGGCCGTCAGGCATATAAGTGCCTAAGATGAATGATGTTGATGGGATCATTCAATGGTTCTCCTTCTGGGGTGGAGAGTTGATATGCCCCAGAACCAAAGAATGCAGTCACAACATATGGGCCTTGCTAGGTGACTTCAAACTTGCCTTTCTTTTCTCGATCAGTACCCACTTTGTGATTTTCTTTCAGCACAAGGTCCCCTACTTGGAACTAACGTGGGTGGACCTTCTTATTATAGTTTCTCTTGAGTCTATTATGGTAAACAATCAAGTGATCATAAGCTTGCTGGAAATTTTCATCTAAGAGATCCAGCTGTGTGAGTCGTGCTACCCGGTAATCTTCATCATCAATTAGGCCTCTTAGTGATACTCAGAGGGAGGGTAGTTCAATCTCAATTGGTAAGACTACTTCAGCACCGTAGACTAGGGAATAGGGAGTAGTGCCAGTAGGAGAATAGTAGGAAGTGCGGTATGCCCAGAGTATAGGATTGATCTGGAGATTCTAGTCACAACTAGTATCAGTGACAACTTTCTTGAGGATTTTGAGGATCATTTTATTAGTTGCCTCAGCTTGGCCATTACCTTGCGGGAAATATGGACTGGAGAAATGGTGATGGATATGGAGGTGAGCACAGAGATCATTGACATGTTGATTTTCAAATGGTGTACTGTGATCTATGAAGATGGTGGAGGGTATGCTGAAGCGGCAGATAATGTGATAGAGGATGAATTTAGATATCTGGACACCAATAGTGAGTGTGAGCGGAATTGCTTCGACCCACTTTGTAAAGTACTCTATAGCTATGATTATGTACTTGTGGCCTTCAGAGGAGAGGGGAGTAATCTTACCAATGAGGTCAAAACCAAAGCAAGAGAAGGGACAAGGAGGCACAATATGTTTGAGGTCCTGAGTAGGAGCATGGATCAGATTAGCATGCTTTTGGCAAGGTAGGCACTTTTTGACAAACTCACAAGAATCATGTTCCATTGTAGGCCAGCAGTACCCTTTACATAGAAGTTTCTTGGCTAGGACCATGCCACTCATGTGGGCATCGCAGATTCCAGCATGTAACTCTTGTAAAGCTTGGGCGGCTTCATTTTCATCTAAACATCTAGAGAGCACATTGTGATAGCCTCGATGATATAGGGTATTGGCTATGAGGGTGTAACGGGATGCTCTTCAAATAAAATTTTGGCATTGGTTGATAGTGAGATGGGGATATATGATACCATTTTTTAGGTAAGCTTGGATGTCATGGTACCACGGGGACTGGGGACCAACCAAGACACATACGCGGTTTGATTCATCATTCTCATAAGCAGGACCATATAGTTTCTTAACTAAGAATTCATATTGTGTAGACTCGTGAGGAATCTCAAGAAGGGAGCCAATTGTGGCCATTGCATCAGCAGATTTGTTTTGTAGGCATGGTACCTGTGTTATTTGCAAGTGGAGGAAGTGTTCTTTCAGCTTGTCAACCATCTGCTTATATGGTGTCAACTTATCATCTTTGGTTTGATACTCATCTAGGACTTGTTTGATGATGAATTGGGAATCGCCAAAGACCTTGATATCTGTGATGTTCCATTCTATGGCCATGCAGAGTCTGGCAATTAGCGCTTCATATTGTGCAATGTTGTTTGTGCAGGAAAATCCCAATTTGAATGACATGGGAATGTAGTCACCTTGAGGTGTGACAAAAAGTATTCCTGCCCCTACGCCATGAGTTGTGTAGGACCCATAAAAGTAGAGTTTCCATGTTGGTTGTTCTTCTACCATGTACAAGTGCTCATCTGGAAATTCTATGACCAAAGGATATGCATCTACCAATGGTGCTTCAGCTAGCTGATCGGCAATGACTTGCCCTTTAATGGCTTTTCTATCAACATACTGGATATCAAATTCACTTAGCAACATAACCCATTTTTCCATTCGACCTATAAGTGTTGTCCTGGAGAGTAGATACTTGAGAGGTTCCACCTTTGAAATGAGCTTTGTTGTGTGACTAAGCATGTAGTGGTGAAGTTTTTGAGTGGCGAAGACCATTGCCAAACATGCTTTTTCCATAGGAGAATAGTTGAGCTCATAACCCACCAAAGTTTGACTGATATAATATATGGCCCTTTCTTTGCCTTCATCATTCAATTGAGCAAGGAGTGCCCCTAGTGCTATAGTAGTAGTAGAAATGTATAAGATGAGCAGGCGACCAGGTACAAGAGGTACCAAGATGAGTGGATTAGCCAAGTATTCTTTGATCTTGTCAAAGCTCTTCTGACACTGAGGATCCCACTTGAATGTGTTATCTTTGCGCAGGAGATGAGTGAATGGTTGGCACTTGTATGCTAGTTGAGAAATGAAATGATGCACAGATTGTAGTTTTCCTTGGAGGTTGCGTAGCTACTGAAGTGTTTTTGGTGGGGGCATCTCTATGATAGCTTATGCTTTCTTTGGGTCAATTTCAATGCCTCGTCTTGATACAATAAATCCTAGGAGTTTCCCTGATGTGACTCCAAAGACACATTTCTTAGGGTTGAGCATTAAGTAGTAGTGTCCAATTCTGTCAAAGACACATTCCAGAACATCTAGGTGATCTTCCCTTTTTACTGATTTGGCCAAGATATCATCCACATAGTCTTCAAAGATCTTGTGGATCATGTCATGAAAAATGATAGTCATTGCTCTTTGATAGGTTTCCCCAGCGTTCTTTAAGCCAAAAGGCATCATGTTATAATAGAAGGTGCCCCAAGGGGTTGTGAATGCTGCCTTATGTTGATCTTCTTTTGCAATACGGATCTGATTATATCTGGAGAAGCCGTCCATGAGTGAAAACATCTCATGTCCTACTGTGAGATCTATAATCATGTCTATGTTCAGCAAGGGAAAATCATCCTTGGGACATGCCTTATTGAGGTCTCTAAAATTTGTGCATATCCTGATTGATTTATCCAACTTAGCGATGAGCACCACATTAGAAATCCAGTCAGAATAGTCAATGGGGTGGATGATCTTGGTGTGGAGTAATTTTTCTAGCTCCATTTTGACAAGTAGTGCCACTTTAGGATGCATCTTTCTGAGCTTTTGTTTAACAGGTTTGATGTCTGGGTCCACTACTAGATGGTGAACCACCAAGTTGGGATCTAACCCTGGCATGTGAGAGTAAGACCATGCAAACTTGCTGATGGATTCCTTTAATAAAGTGATAAGATCACTTTCTTCTACTTCACACAAAGATACTGCTATATATGTGATGGCAGGATTTTCCTTGGTACCTAGGTTAACAGGTTTTGTTTCTTCAATGAGAATCGATGACTTTTCATGCTTGTAATCTTGGATAAGAGGAAAAGGAGAATCTTCATCCTCTGGCACCTTAGAGAGGTTTTCACTAGGGGATACGCCCTTTGTTTTCACTTTTTTATGATCAGATAGCGCCCTAGAGGGGTTTTCACTAGAAGATCAATTTTTCTCTTTTTTATTTGGATTTTTTGTATCATTTTTGCGGCTAAAGTTCTCCTCTTCCCCAAAGTATGCCTTTGGGTCTAGCTTGTAGAAATATGCTAAGTGTTGCCCCTAGTCACTGCTTTTCTCGATTGCTCCCATAAAGCTTAGGAGCGCGTCCTCACTTTGGAACTCCTCAACATGTATGACACTTGGTTGATCCCAATCTATGAGTTCAGGATGGCGGAGGGGGAGGTCAATGAAGAGGATGGAAATTTGTTTCAAGACAGCGTTGCTTAGGAAGGTTTCATCGTCAAAAACATCATCATAAGTTCTCACAATTTTCTCTTTCGGGATATCTTTGATGTCAGTGATTTCACCCAGGGGTTGACAAGAGGAATAATTGATGAACTCATTGGTGCCCCTAGTCATGTCAGAGCCCATACCAAGGCCTAGGTTCTTTTCTAGTAAGGCAGGTACAATAGGATCTTTCATTCCTTGTTCTTCATAACCAAGGCCACCTCCTTGATAATTCCATTTTTTTGTCACCAGTTTGTGCGTTGTGGGGTACTTATCCTTGAAGTAATTGAGCCGACTTGTGTCCTGGGGTGGTGGATCCTTGTATATCCATTGATTGATGTTTGGTTCCATTTCTTGGCCAACCGAAGTACCTTGTGATATGAAAGTGGTAGGACCAAATTGTAGTATCCTGGTTGTTTCTGATTCTATTTTTCTTAAATTAGGCGGCCTTGAGTGTGAGGATCAATGGGTAGTGCTCCAACTACAAAGGCATCAGATAAAGTGTACTCACCTCATCCTCTCTTGTTGATCTTGACTGTGGACAAGGTGGAGGAGAGAATTGTCTCTGGATCTGAATGGGTTCGAGAGAGATGGTGACAAAGGAGCCAATATCAATCTCGGGACAATGAGTGGAATGTGGAAAGGATGTTTCCAATGCATCACAGTATGTAAAGGGCTTGGGATCTGCACGGATGGTGATCTCAGTGCCCTTGTATGGGAATTTGATGCACTAATGGTAGGTGGATGGGACGGGTTGCATAGAATGAATCCATGGGCATCCGAGGAGGATTTTGTAGGGAAGGTCAAGATCAACAACATGACATAATGTTTCTTGGATAACGGGGCCCACTTGAATGGGTAAGATAATGGTGCCTTCAGAAGTACGCTCCAGGTTGTCATATGCTTTTATTGTGATGACCTCATTTGTGATATCAACCTTAGTGCAGCCCAACTATTTTATGAATTTTAGAGTACACAGCTTTAGGGCCGATCCATTATCTATCATGACCCATTTGATGGCAAAATTTTTAACAATGATAGCAATACGGAGGGGGAGATTGTGATCGGTTTCGTCAGAGGGGATATTTGTTGGTCTAAAGGAGACCCCACAGGATGTAGAAAGGTGTCCACCAAGGTTTTGGAACTCAGTGAGGTTGATGTCACTGGGAACACAGGATTCTTGCAAGGCTTTATTGAGGATCTCTTGATAAGTGGGTGATGTACGGAGAAGGTCTAGGATGGAAATTTGGGCTGGAGTAT
Source organism: Thuja plicata (assembly GCA_018584345.1). NCBI lineage: Eukaryota > Viridiplantae > Streptophyta > Pinopsida > Cupressales > Cupressaceae > Thuja > Thuja plicata. The sequence goes on from MU226934.1 coordinate 90,943, forward strand.
TCCCTAGGTGTTCCAAAATGTTATATTGGGTCCCGGAAGATGGGGTGGGACCAGCACCTACAACTATTATCCTACCTCTACGAGTGGTGATTGCACATTGATTATCGACACCCTTGACATGGATAACATTGACAGAGGACTGGACTTGGGATATGCAGCCGATGAGATTATCGTAATTGATATAAGAATTGGTATAATCTTTTCTATCAGCACTTTCTACTTGTTTTCCTTTTCCTTGATTAGAGGACTGAGTAGGATTGCTTGGACTTGTACCAGAAGTGTGTTTAGGGAATGCATTCTGATAAATTTTAAGGCCTATGTTTGGCGATGATTAAGCAGGAGAATCCACTTTGATCTCCTTGCAGTCAATGAGATCTTGGATATAGTGTTTTGGTTTCATGCATTTGAGAGTGGTATGTCCCTTAACATAGTGGTATTCATAGTACTCATTGTCTTTATACCAAGTAGGCTTAGGAGTTGAGTCATCAAATGGCTGTGTTTTAGGATATATGACTTGGTTTGCTTGGACCAGCTTGTGGAAGATGACATCTATAGGTCCACCCAGAGGGGTAAATGTGTGTTGTGGTGCATTTGAAGTGTGAGGTCATTATTGTCCATGAGGGACTGAGATTGCATTTGTATGATTCACATGACCTTGATAGTTGTATTGATGGGCTGTCCCTAGAGGAGGATATATGGGTGTGCCTTAAGGGCGCATGTTTTGCTGATACTATGGTTGAGGATACATGAGAGAGAGTTGCTGATACATGGGAGGAGGTTGTGGATACATTAATGGTGTTTGTTGATAAGTCTGGGTTGGAAAATTAGGACTAGCTACCACAACCTGAGCATGTTTGGTGTCAGTGGCTCCATCTGTGACCATGTTCTTGTTCTTGTTCTAGTATCATGATCGGTCATTGTGGTGTTTGTTAGGCTGGGATTATTTGTAATGTTTAATCATACCTTCTTCAATGAGGCCTCATTCAAGGTCCATACCTTTGATCATGATATCGTGATAATTTTGTATATAGTTCATGCGCATGTGATAAAAAATCTTAGGATGAAGGTTGTTAATAAAAATCTTGATAAGATGTTGTTCTGGGGGTTGGTAAGGTAACCTTGTGGTAAGCCCTTACTAGCGCTGAAGATAATCATCCAAGCTCTCTCCTCCCTTTTGTTTGGAATTGCATAGGTCAAGGAGTGAGAGTTCATTTTCAACGTTATGCGCATATTGGGCCACAAACTTTTTGGATAACTCTGCAAAAGTAGAGACTGTGCCATAAGGGATTTTGTAAAACCACTCAAGGGCAGTGCCTCCCAAGCTTTTGGGAAATAGTCTCATGAGGAATTTATCGCTATAGGCCACTTATTGGCATGCCATGTAGAATTCTTTTACGTGACTCATAGGATCACCCTTCCCCCGATATTTATCAAATTTTGGAGTCTCAAAGTGTTTGGGGAAGGGTATAGCAGTGATGGATCAGTCAAACGAATATGGACATACTTCTTCAAACTTGAATGTTTTGGCTTCTGTCCCATCTTTTAGCTCTTTGAGAGCATTCTTCATTTCCTCCCATTCATGATTAATTTGCGGGGGAGGATTGTTGATCGTAATTGTAGGATTCCCTTGTGCTTGATATGGATCGAATGGAAAATATGGAGGATTCTATGGGGGATATTGTGGTGTTTGGTAGGGTGGTTGCTAGTCACTGTATACAGGTTGTTGTGGTGGAAACTGGGGTTGAGTGCAATACTGCAACAAAGGAGGTGTTGGCATCTGATAAGATTGCTGCAACTGTTGGAAATATGCTTGTATTTGTTATGGCATTGGATAGGCAGGGTGAGCTTGTTGCGCACCTACATAGGTGCTTTGTGGCGGAATGCCCCTAGTGAGAACTTTTTGTGGAGGGGGAATTGTTTGTGATGCAGCGGAAGATGACATGGCTATGTAACTGGTGGGATGAGTTTGCTGTTGTTGCATGGGTTGGATAAAAGGACTAGCAAACTATTGCATTGGTTGTGCCATGAAGGGACTTGCCCCCTGCGTTTGTGGTTGTGGTTGCAGTGTATTTTGAAAATTAGGCTATGCAACTACGAAAGGGTTGATTGGCTATTTTTGTGCTTGGGATATGAATGGGTTGGTGATTTGCTGCTGTTGGATAGGTTGTTGTTGGGTAGATTGTTGTTGTTGCTATTGGATAGGTTACTGTTGTTGCTGTTGGATAGGTTGTTGTTGTTGCTGTTGGATAGGTTGGATGGGAATTTGGGGTACGGCGAAGGGATTTTTGAATGGTTGCAATGTGGGAGGATTTGGGTTGAACAATGTTTGAGGTGGAACCACTGGCATTCATTGTGGTTGTGTTGCTGGTGGAGCAGGAAAAGCGGACCCTTGCGAAAATAAGGGTTGGTTATATGCGTTGGTAGGTGGCATACCTGTGGTGAAGAAAGGCGGAATAGGCATGGATACTTGGGAACTTTGATGTTGTCAACTGTTTGTAGCACTTTGAATGGGTTGAGTAGGAATAGATGGAATGGTGGTTTGCTGCGTGCTAACTAGTGGTGGTGGTGGAAATTTTTCAATGAATGTTGGGTTTGCTTGCGAAAGAGGAGCGACTGTAGTTTGCGGAGGTATTTTCATAGTGATGGGAGGTATTGTTTGGGTTGGTGGTGTGGTTTCAAGAGGCAAGGATCCCGAGGTAGGTGTAGGTGTTGTGTGTATGATGGAAGGTGGAATGGAGGGATGGACTACTTGCACAACAAGAGTTCCCACTTGTAGGGCTCGTTGAAGTGGATCAAAAACTTTGTTTCTAGTGGGATAAGGACATTCCCCTAGAGGTGCCATAGGTTGTGTGACAAGTGTAGGTATAATCCAAGATGGAAGTTAAAGTCCTTGTTTTTGGATGTCCAAGAGTACCTGGTTGTTGTTACATCCACTCATGGCGTTTACCATGTGGACAAGCATTGGATGATTGATAAAAGTTTCCACGACACTTAGAGTGGGAGTTTCATTAGTGTCTACCCAGATATGTTCGACTTGATCATTGGGCTGAGGTGCATAAGTGACCATAGTGTTGGTGTTCTCAGTCGTAGGATTAGATGAGCTAGCGACAAGATTAGGATCCATGTTCTTCCTCTTCTTAAAGATGTGTGATAGGTGGCATGAAATGATTATGCTAAAGGAATATAAGATGCAAGATGTATGCAAGGATGCACCTAGGAAACTAAGGATGATGACACTAGGATTAGGATATGCTTAAGATGATGGATGCACTTCTATGGATTAAGGATGACTTGATGTATGCAAGGATGCACCTAGGAAACTAAGGATGATGACACTAGGATTAGGATATGCTTAAGATGATGGATGTGCTTCTATGGATTAAGGATGACTTGATGTATACAAGGATCAAGGGTTTCTTTTCCTAATGTAGGATCAAGTGGATGTGATTATCTACCTAAGACAAACTTGTGGTCTTTGGCCGATGAGATTCTTTGTTAATGCAAACCAATCTTTTGATCAAGGTGATGAGGTTGCAAAAGACAAAAGGGATTATCCCAAAACAATGCTTAGTTTAAGGACCTTCAAGGATGGGGTTTGATTAAGATGTAGGTTTTAGCAACTCAAAAGGATATGCAATACCTAAGTGAGGGATGTGATCAGGGATGCTTTGAATGATGACTAAGATGATTCTAGGTTGATTACAGTTGACATGGTTAATGCAAAATCATGCTAGGATAAGTGTGTGGTGTGTTTCTAAAGATGGAAACCTAAGGGAGGTCCTAAAATGCAAGCTAAGTGAGCTTAAGAAGAGGAGGAACTTGTGTTTGCTATGGTAAAATGACTAGTCATATTGTTCAAATCCAACAAAAGTAGAGTTTAGATGATATTTTCCTTTGAAATGAGAAACCTTGTTGTTATAGATCACTTTCTCAAATAGTTCTCGTTTATGGATTTCTTTCTTGATAGAATCGACAATGTGTTGGTATTTGGTAGCCTCTCGGGTTGTGTTCTTTTATTCTCTTTGCACGGGTGGTAACGGAGTTTTCACTTTCTTGTGTTTCTTGGAATCGCTCATGTCCTATAAGTAGATCTTGATCTTGGATGAATAGTTTGAGGTTCTTAGGACATATCTCATGAAAGAACAAAATTTTCGCAAAAGGATGTTTGTTTTGATAATCTGGTAAAAAGCTTGATTGTGTTCTGATTTTTCAATAGGATTGTTCTATGGCAAGAACCAATTTCTACATAATCAAAATTGGAAAATAACAAGCATGTGTCTGAAAAAAATCCAACAAGGGACAAATCAACCTCGAAGGATACAAGCACGTGACAAATTTGAAAGTTGGATATTCCATTTGTGTTTTGGATTTGTCAATTTCTTTAAGCACTTCAAGCACAAAATCTACCTAAGGAATTTGGAATAGCATGAAAATACTTGCTCGTAATCTTAGGCACACACACAAGAGCTAATTAGAATACGGCCATCACCAAGCACACAATGGATCTAGTCATGACACTTTATTATTCGGTTCCAAATGCTCAGGGTGGCATGAATGTATGAGTGATCTTGGGGAAGTTACTATCTTCCTTGCACAAGCATTATCACCTTTCAGGGGTGTTTCGGGTAGCTTCTAAGCCTAGAGTGTTTAGTATGGATCATCGTTTGATTGTATCCTCTATGTCTGCACAAGCATGATTTAGGCGTATAGCCCCATAGAGCATCTTGACAAAAGTGGTCACATAAACGTGATTGAGACTGTGAAGCTACACTTAAGTTAGACGAGAGCCGAGTATAAGCTCAGATGTCAACCGACTCCCGAGGCTTTAACCACAAGGAGTAAATTTGATTTACATGAGTTGGAGTGGTGTGGCTTACACCTCGTTCTCACATGGGTCGTTCCTAGGATATTTTTTCCTCAACCAACAGGCCCAACTAAAGGATTAACTTGGAAGTAAATGGGATTGGCGACAAGAAGGGTCTAGATTTATGATTTTCTCACAAGGGGAAAAGAGCATAATCTCCTATCCAACGTCGTTTTCTCCATAAACACGCAAGACAAGTTGTTTGTTTCCAAAGATCTATTTGTTTAACACAAAGTAAGTGTGTCTAGGTTTTTGATCTTTCCAAATGGGAAGAGAGCATAATCCCCTAACACTCTCTTTGGATTAGACAAAAGATCTTCCTAATTAAGTTTAAGTGCCTAGAAAATATTACAAACATGATCGTTTGGTCGATTTGGATCAAGGCAACCTGAAAGACAAATGTGAGTAGTTGTTTGGTTTTGCGTCTTTGACAAGCGGTGCTGCAAACAGCTAGTTAGTAGTTTGAAGGATAATTTTTGACAAGCGTTAGCACAAAAACCACTCAAAAAGTTGTTAGCAAACATAAAATAAAATTTTTCCAGAGCGTAGATGTTGGTTTAGGGTGCAGACGTTGATTCTAAATTCTAGTTCAAAAATGATAGTGATAGTGAAATAACCAGAAAACATGAAAAAAGGAGAAACTTGTTATACCAGGCGTAGACGTTGATTCACAAGGCGCAGACGCTGATTATGTGCAAACGCTGATTCTTTTGTCACAGATGCTAGATCATGAACTAGCATTTCTGCAGATGCTGATTTACCTGCAAACACAAAATGCAGCAAAAGAATGACACAACAAGTTATGTTTGCTTCTTAAATAGCTTCCAAATATGTCCAAAAACCTATGTTGAAACCAATTAAACCCTTAAAAACCATTATTTCTTAATGATTTATCAAAAAAAGTGTTCCTTTTACTGAAATTTCACCATTATAACTACTTGTGAAACTAACTTCTGCTAAAAAATAGAATGATCAAGTACTAAAAGGCAGTAGGAAACACAAATGAACTTGACAAATGAGCAACAGGGTCAGTAAAGTCTCAAAATTTTAATATCAAGCAGAGACATTGGTTTAGGTCTCAGACACCAATTTGTGGAGACACCAAATGATGGTTTAGGAAGAACTGGCATTTGTGCAGATGCCTTTGTGTGTAAGTCGAAGACGCCGATCCACGTTTTTGATGAAATTTGGAAGAATTAGACAAGAAATTGGAGTTTTTAGGGACGTGGGTCCCACCAGGCATGCCAAAATGTGTATATGGAATCCTTTAACCTATTGGGAGAAAGCTCAAACATGCAAACCTTAGTGGGTTAGCACATTAATTATATCAAGAAAGCATGCAAGAGATCAAGCAAGCAACAAAAGACACCAAAAAACATCAGATTAAGCTAAAAATGAGTAAACAAAGCACCCTATTCTACTCATTTTGATTTTCTTATTTAGATTCAATGTGAGTGTGCTCTCTCAAACACACAAGTACTATGGATCCTAATGCAAATGCAATATTATGAGATCAAGAAGAAAGATTCAAGAGCTAGTATGAGGAACTAGTCTCAAATCTTCTTGCAAGATGATAATCTAAGCTATGAAAATGAAAATGATATGTATATGCTAATATGAAAACTATGATTCATTCACCAATTAAGAGCCTGACATGTGATTTCTAAGATGATTTAAACAATTGAAAGAATGAAACTAACATCTAAGAGCATTAGCATGAAAACAAATGTGAAAACTCTAAGACAATTCTAGCATGATAACAATGCAAATTGAGAGATGAAAATATGAGAAGAGAAGGCCTCTATTTATAGAGTTTTTGGAGAGAGGAAGAGGCTTGGATGAAGTGGCACTCATGTGGCATCCACATAAGAGCCACATAGGAGACACATGGCTTTGAAAAGATGGCCAATTTTAAGTCAAAATTGGCATTAATATTGAGTGGCTCAATATTTCA
>MU226934.1:97810-113508 GCA_018584345.1 Thuja plicata
ACATGGCTTTGAAAAGATGGCCAATTTTAAGTCAAAATTGGCATTAATATTGAGTGGCTCAATATTTCAAAGGAGGGGACAAAGTTGTAAGAGAGAATTTAAGAGGAATGGGTGCCCATTTTGGAGATAAATTCCCCATGTGGGTGAGCATTCCATTAGCCTTAAAAAGGTTAGGAATCAACCATTAAACATAATTTAGAGGACAATTAGGTGTGGATGCATGCTTAGGAAATGAGGTGATGGGAGTAGGGTAGGAATAGGGTAGGCTGTAGGGTAGGATTAATAGGTTCCTAGTTAGGGTTTAGATTTAATTAAAGTTAGATTTGAATAAATCATAGCTTAGAAGAATTAGGAAAATGGAGGATTTTAATAAATATAAATTTATTAAAAGGGGATTTTTGTAGAGGCGAATGTATTTAAATAAAATACATTAGAATAGTGTTTAAACTATTGATAAATGAAACTATTTAATTGATTGAATTAAATAGTTAGAGGAATAAGAAGGAAAATAATATTAATAATAATATTAATATTTTTGGATGTCTACAGATGCTATATGATGTTCTTAAAGTTTGTTCTTGATGAGTTGGCAATACACATGGATCAAAAGGATAAGATTGGTGGAGCTTTCGGTCAATAATAATAATTTTTTATTATTATTCATGTTCTTGGTCAACTTAGCTGTAAAATAATGTTTCTCAAGTGCTAAATAATGAAATAGGAGATATATATGGTCTATAGTATGTGGTTGTAGGTCGTGACTATGATTTGATGGTCGAAGATAGATTTGAGCATGAGATTTGGTGCAATAATTTGAAGAGAAAGTGGTATAGGGGCACCTAGAAGGATATTTTAACACCCAAGGGAACAAGATTTGAAGAGAGAATCAAAAGAATATATCAAGTTGAATTGGAGTGTTTTAAGGACAATCATGGCCAATTGTAATGATCAATTTAATGTTAAGATTAAAATCCCCAAGGGCCCTAATAAGTACTCTAGGGACAAATTGTTTATAAGGGGGGGCCAATAGTGCCTATATGGGATATAAATAGCTAAGAGGGTCCTAGATAGGATAAATGTATACTAGGATGAATATAGATACAAGTTTGATAAGTTAAGAAGAAGTTAAAGAAATAAAACAAAGGTTATAAACTCAAATATTTGAATGCTAACCGTTAGTAGTTGTTTGGAGGGAAAGTATGATTAAGGGTTGTTTGGAATTCTAAAGAATTCCATCTAACTAGAATTGGTTTGGAGAAGTTTTAACACTACGTATGTAGCCTATAGAAATCATATGGAGGAAAAATAGTATAGGGGAGACAAAGAATGTATGAACTGCACTCAAAATTGTAATTAAATCTCTGATTTTTATGAATTTCTCATGGTAGTTTGAATGTTTTTCATTTTCTATGATTTCCTAGTGATTTTAGAACATCCTTAAAATAAATTTGGATTATTTATTATGTTCTGAGATTTTATATTGGGTCATTCATTCATTGTTTTGTTTGATAGAGCCTTAAATTCTGAGATTTCCTAAGTGTTTTGAGAGTTATGGGGGATAAATGTTCATTCCATGAATTTTTTTCTTGTTGTTTCTTATGGAATGATCATGATTTAACTTTTATGATATGAATATTACCCCAAAATGTAGGGGAATTGAAGTCTTGGTTGATGATCATCAAGTTGCGGTGTTCTAAGAGCACTAAATTGGGTGCAAGGGTGTAGAAACAATAATTCTAGCCATTGGAGGGCTATATTTTATGGTGGAATGTGTTACCACATGTCAAGGTGAAGGTGAATCCATTATTGGTTTGTTGAGAGAGTTCTTGGGGAGCTGAGATTGAGAAAGCCCTAGTTTTTAGGGGTTTTGAGGAGTGATTTGGGAGTTTTTGGGTATAGAAATCCTATAAGATCAAATTGACTTCATATTCCTTTAATTAAAATCATTTAATGAACTTGTGGAAGAATCCAATGTTAGGGAGTAAAAAGATCTAGTAGTAGCTTTGCAAATGTGGGGTAATTAGCCCTTAAATTCTGTCTTAGTTGGTCTTTAGGTGATTTGGTCCAAAGAACCAGGTACTGGGGTTTGGGTATGCTATGTAGAAGCCAATTGGATATCTAAAAACCTATTTTTTGGGGGGAATTGTTTGGGAATTTTTCATAATAAGTTTGAAAAATAGTCGGTGAAGGGCTACTAGAAGGATAAGCCAAATAGGATAGTATTTGGAGTTTGTCATTGGGTTGGATATTTACAATTTTTCAAGTGGTCTTCCCTATTTGTATAGGGTTATTAGGGACCCCTAGTGTCCTTTTGAACCTTGGAGAAGGTTCTTTCCTTGAGTTGACAGTTTGGAACCATTGTTGCATTGTGGATTGACTCCATTCCAAGTGTTGTGTTGACAAGTTTGACATAGTTCTTAGAAAGCCCACCATTGTTCTACATTAGAAAGTGAATTAGGGTTGGTAATCTAGTTCTTAGTATAAGATGATGAATTAGGTAAAAAATTATTATGTGTGGAAGTGGAAGATTGTTTGCAAATGCCAGAGATTTCTTGTAGAGAAGTTGTGAATATCTCCTGAAGGTTAAGTTGCTCGTCCAAAGGAGTCAGAGAGATTTAGATCAGAGACCTTGGTTGTGCTTCAATGGAACTAACTTTGGCATAAGGTATTTGTTTTTAACCAGTTCAAAAATTCTTGTAGATCATTTTAGTGATCGAATTGTAAGGCAATGAGCCTTCCTTAGGGTTGTAGCCTGAGGATTTACTTTTGAGAAGTGAGCTCTAGCTAGTGAGCCTAAATGGATGTGGATTACTCATACATTATAATAAGGTTATACTTATAACAATATATTTTATTATTTTGGGTAATAAAACCCACCATGGTTTTCCCCTATTAGGGTTTCCACGATAAAAATGTTGTGTCTAATTGTGTGGATGATATTTTGATTTGTGTATGCATGAATGTTTCAAATTTCATTCAAATCATATTAGAAATTAGAGAGTTCAATAAATAAGGGTTTTCAATAACTAAGGATTTAAGGAGTATAGATTTGAAGAAAACTAATTCAACCCCNCCCCCCCCCCCCCCCCCCTAGTTTTTCATTTCCATATTATACCCAATTTGTATTAGAGATTTGGTCCCTTGAAGGAAGCCTAATAGCTTGAGGGAGATCAAATATGACAACTTAAAGAAGGACAGTCCTAGGTTTGAAGGATAAAAATACCCTATATGGAAAGGATGCATGATCACTCATCTAAGATGCATTGGAGAATAATATTTGACCATCACAAAGAACTCCTACACTCCTCCTGCAGGTCTATTTATGAAAGCACCAGATGAGAAGTAGTATGAGTATAACATCAGATCAAAGGAAGCCCTACTAAGTGCCCTATCAGATGCATAGTATACAAATTTAATGGAGTTGGAGACTACACATCAGATTTGGAAAAATTTAGAAACCATACATGAAGGTGATGCATGTGTCAAGAAAGCTAATTTACAAAGCCTAAAATGAAGGTATGAATCTCCAAGAATGTCTAAGGATGAGAACATTAACTCTTACATTTTGAAGATAAATGAATTAGTTTACAACATTAGATGTGTTGGTGGTGTATTAGATGAAGGAGAGATTGTTTCAAAGGTACTAAGATCTCTTCCCTTGGCTTACAAAGGAAAAATTGTTTCTATTAAGGAAATCAAAACTATGTCTATTGTGACAAGATATACATTGGTTGGTAAGTTATCTACTTTTGAAATGAGTGAGTTTGGTGATTCTCTACCCAAAGTTGAATCATCCTTCAAGGCTACTATATCAGGAAGAGACATGCATATATCAAATCAAGGTGAAGGATCTAAAAGAAGGGTGTCAAAGTATGAAAAAGAGATGAGAGAACTTGAGGAAGAAGAAAGAGAGCTTAAAGAATTGGAAGCACTAGTTACAAGGAGACTATCTAAAGGATCTAGTAAGTACAAAGGAAAAATTCCTTTCAAATTCTTTTGTTACAAAAAGATAGGACATTATGCTTCTAGATGTCTGGAAATATTTTCCGAGCACAAGTCTGATAAGTCTAAAGATGAGAAAAAGTGTTATTACATTGTTAATGATGAAGGAATCACCGATGAAAAATAAAATAATGTTAAGAGTGAAGATAAACTTATTTTTGTTGCAATTATGGAAAATAAACCTAAGACTACAAATATGATGTCAAGTGCTATTGCTAAAAATCTTATTGAAGATGTCATGACTAATGTTGCTAATAGTAGTGTGATCAAGGATGAAATATTAATTACTCAAGAAGATGATTTTTCCCTAACTTCTCAAAATGTTAAAGAAGCCACATGGACTATTGATAGTAGGTGCTCGCACTTCATGATTGGTAATGAGAAAAAATCTATGGAATTTGATATGCATGAAAGTGGTACTGTCAAGATAGAAGATAACTTTGAAGGTAAGTGTTCCACAATTTATACTTTTGTAAAAGATATTTCTAGAGATATTATGAGTAATGTTCATGATAATTGTGCTATTGAGAAGACAAAGTCTAGTGATATCTCTGCTAGAAATGTTTCTCCATGTAGTTTTGTTGAAAAGGTTACCCTTGAGAACTCTATGAATTGTTTTATTGAAGAAGAACAAGTCTGAGTCACTAAAAGGAACAAGAAAATGATTGGATGATAGATATTGGATGTTCACATGAAATGATTGGTGACATAAGCAAGTTTGTGAAGTATAAATAATATGATGGTGGAACTATTAGATGGGGTGACAACACTAAAGGAAGAATTAGGGGAAGAGGTATTATTTTCTTAGATAAAAATAATACAATAGATAATGTGATACATATTTTTTTTGTACTTAAATCTTCTCAGTGTTGGTCAATTATTTTTACAAGGATACACTCTAAAGTTCAGTAATGAAGGATGTAAGTTTTTGAATAATTATGAAAGTGAAGTTGGATTAGGATCAAAGAGAAAGAGACATGTTTTTCATCTGAATAATAAAGGAATAAATTATCAGATCACTCAGATTGAACAAAGTCATACAAGATCATATAAATGTACACAAGGAATCAACCTTGACGAGGTAGCGCACCAACAATATCTGAATTAGATGTAGAGGATCTCAAAGAAAATTGTTGATGAAGCTAATGCAAGAAAAGAGGAAGGAGAAATAATAGAGTCACAAGTAAATCCAACGATATCAAAGTATGAAAAATTTAAGCCTTTAAAAGATAGTCATATACTTATTCAGTCTAGTAGAAGTCAGTCTGATACTTGCAAAGATAAAATAGAAGAACAAAGTGTTAAATTGCTTTTTATGGAAACTTCTGAGGATAATTAAATCAAGAGTGGTGAAAAGGGGTTTGTATTTAAAAATGAAGGGTAAATAGATGCATATATAAAAGTAAATGAAAAGAGATAAGAAAATAGTGATAATTTCAATGATCAAAATAAGGAGTCTGATGTCAGACAACTCAAGGAGAATGAAAGAAAAAAGATAGTTGAAGAAAAATTTAACTCACAATATAAAAAAACTATGGAAGATCATATCTGTTTAATATCTAATATTGATGCCAAAAAAGTATACAAAGATTACATGGATGATCAATGGGTTGGATCCATGGAAGAAGAGCTAAGAATTGCAAATGATCTTGAAAAAAACTTAGGATTAGTTTAGCTAAGCTTGAGGCATTGCTACTTCAGAGAAGGTCAATAAGAAAAAGTGACACTAGACTAGAAAAGGGAGAGTGCTCTAAGACTAGTCAAAACAAGTATAACTTAGGAAATAAGAAGAAAAAGATCAAGAAAAAGTCATTGAACAAGCCTACGAATTTCAGAGGTAAGTCCTTTAAAGACGAATACAAAGAAGATGATTACAAAAAAGGATATCTATGTTTTGATTACTGAAGGGATGATCATGATCTAAGCATGTGCAGTAGTATGAGAAAGAGAGTTGAAACCCTTAAAAGGAAAAGAATAGATATTTTGCATGCAATAATTTTGGTCACATTGCAAGACAATCTACTATTAAGAAGAAAGATAAGAATAGATAGAGAATTGTTTTGCAAATCAAATGCAACATATATGAACTTATTACTGAAAGTTACAGAAGAAAGGAAGAGGAAAAAGATGACACCAAAGAAGAAAACATAAGGATGAGAAGAAATGGTAGAAGTAGAAGAAAATAAGAAGATAAGGTAGACAACCATGTTAAAGGGAATATTAAAGAAAAAGAAAAAGAAAATAAGAAAGGAGACAAGGAATAGAAGCACAAGAGGAGGAAAAGAAGAAAGAAGAACAAAGCTACTACAGAAAAGGGATCCAATTCTATGAATCCCAAAGGCAAGTGAAGAGTACTTTATCCTCCTATTCAAAACTAAGATGGAAAAGGATGCATTAGTCCAAAAGAGCTTTATGAAGATATCATTAAATCTGGATTGATGTAGGGAGGCTAGTACTCAGGGGGAGTAGTATGCATGGTGAATTAAGAATTTGAAGAAAATTACATGTAACTACAAAAATTAGAAGGATGAGTTATTAATGCTTGAACAACACTTGAATGTGTTTAGTGGATCTGAGATGTGTGTGCAAGAGAGTAAGATAAGATTGAAAAATTTGTAGGGGTAGAGAAGGAAAAGGAAACATAAATCGGTATGAGAAAGAAAGTGTTGTAAGAATAAATGATACACCTTTTTCATTTATGTCAAAGGGGGAGAGAAGTAGATGTGAAACAATATGAGCTATGTGTTGGTTCCAAAATCAAAAGATTGGAAAGTTCTGAAAGGATTCCAAGCTTTTTCTTCAAACTTTCCAATTGACTAGGCCAACTGATAGGATCAACCAAAACTTGATTGAAATGCTCTACACTTTAGGCTCTATAGGACCTAGGTGGGTAGGTCTATTCTTTGACTATATCTCCAAGTTGAATATTTTTATATAAGACTTTTTGTAATCTTCCTTCTTAATCCTTACTTTAGAGAAACATATACTTGAAATACAAGATTAATTTAAGATCACTTGATCACTTATTTTTAATCTTCTCTATAATAACCTTACTTCTATACTTATCTGATTTCAAATTTATCTTTACTTCTAATTCTTCTATTTTATTCTATTTCCTACTTGCTTGAAATAAATATGAGATTGATAATATTAAAAGTTCTTTGTTCTTTGAAGAATTCAAAACTAGTTTCTTGTTCTAATTGGGCATAGAGTCATTTATTGTCAAACCCTAATTTATGACTCTGTGAGACAGTGTTTTATCCTTTAGATAAAATATCAACCATCCAATCCTATCAATGCAAAATTATTAAGTACACAACACATCAACCAGTCCATTTGATTTTAATTTCTCTTTCAGAAAGCCAATTAGACTAGAAACATAAGGACAATAAACTTTTTAGTCCTAAGATCAGATTACTGAGAGGGGGGGGGGGTGGGTGAATCAATAATGTACCAAATAATCTAATCTTTTTAACCTCTTATACTTAAACCACCATTCACAAGATTAACCATACATTTAATAAATGAAAACAATAAATATGAAAATACATGCACATATTTAACACACAAATTTATCTTGTAGAAACCCAAATAGGAGAAAAACCATGGCATGGATTAGTACCCACTAATGATGTACTCTTTTGAAGTGTGTCCTGTGAGAAGCTTAACCCAGTTAGGAGTTTACAACAACATTGTTAGGTGCTACCCGGTTAAGGGATTTTCCTTGGGCCTGTTAGAACCTTTACCTTGTTAAGAGTAGCCTTTTTAGAGGAATTTAAACAATTGTCAAAGTGTCACCTTATTAGAGGATTTACAACAAAGATATGTTAGGATCTACCCTGTTAAAGGATTTAACCTACTGCAACTGTTAGGGAACAAAGTAAACAATGATATGTGAAATAGAACTTCCACTCCTTGATTAGATATAGTAAAGCATACAATATCTTCTTAACACACTTAAATATTCTCTGGCTTGATCACAACTAGCACTTTGCACCGCACTTGTCCAACACATGATCAACACATTAAACCTTCAACTTCATTCATTATATACTAAACTTTTAAGTCCACTATCTTGATCAAACCCTAAAATAGAATTAAAAAACATCTTGCTCAAATCCAACATGCCACATATCAAAATTAAATACACAAGAACATATTTCCAAGATTGCATTGGCCAATATAATTATTTGCATAGGATGTTGTGTCAAGGAGTCAAACACATTTTGACCAAACACAAGCTTCCTCAAGAATATTCTCCACATGATAGCATCAAAAAATGTGATGCCAAATCATCACCTCTAATCATGAAAACACGTCACCAAATCATGACTGACTCAATCAACTACATCATAATCTTAGCACTGATCACCGATTAAAGGTTTATCAACTCTAGCTCAAGAACACAAACTATGTAACCTGATAACAAATTTGTCTCTGCTCACTGATCATCTATCCTTCACACTGGTCACTCAAATTATTTGTGGTTACAATTGTAACATCTCAACACTATTGACCACCATATCCTATGACCACATCGCAAGATATAACAAATATTTGACAAGACATTAAAATCATCTATGGCTTGTCATTAACTATTCTAGCAACTAGAAAATTATACTTCAACTAATCATAACTTTCACATAAGATCACTTTAGCAGGAGCGGTCATGCATTAGACTTCTAGAGACACACCTAAGTCTCCTATAAAGATAGAAAACACTAAAACTGACTGAAACTCATCATGCATCACAACTATGCTTGGCAATACAATAAGAACACAAATTCAATAGTTGACATCAATGACAACATAATATCTGATCATCCTATAATCAAATCTAAATCATGATATCTCCATAACTTACTTACCATTACTACATCAAATATGCCAATAATCTGCCCCTTTGGCATTGATGGAAATACTCAATGCAACAATTTCTACTTCACTAATGATGACAACACTCTTCCTTAAAAAAATTTTCCACTTCTATCTTACACCTGTTCTGCAATTAATCACCCTTTGTCATACATTCTCCCTTAACATACATTCTCCCCTTTTGAAAACAATGAAAAATGCATCAATCACACCTGATATCTTCTCTACTGTTCCTGACTTCATAGAATTCTCCCCCTAAGGAGTAGCCCCACAACATCAATCCAATCATAAAGATATTCAATGAATACACTAGGATTGATGCAATTGTATTTTCTTCTAATTCAACTCAGATAGGGGAATGACCCACAACCCACTTCTTAGATACTCAAATGTATCCTTAGGTAATGGTTTTGTGAAAATATTATCAACCTTCTCTTTACTTGGCACATACTCCAACCATACTTCCTTTCCTTGTACTTGTTTTCTATGAAAATGATATTTGATAGCTATATGCTTAGTCTTAGAGTGCATCACCGGGTTATTTGAAATATTAATAGCACTTGTATTTTTAAAATAGATAACCACTGGTTTAGTTACCTTATCTTAAATTCCTTCCAAAATATTCCTTATCCATACTACCTATGTACAATTAATTGCAGCAACAACATACTCATCTTTAACTGTTGATTGAGATATACAGTCCTGCTTCTTACTTGTCCAGGATACAAGCCTATTCACCAAGAAAAAATTTAGGTCTCCACTTGTGCTATTTCAATCATCAACATTAGCTTCCCAATGAAAATTAGTAAACAAATTCAAAGAGAAATCACCTTTATTTCCATACTATATACCATAATCTTTAGTCCCGTTAAGATATCTAAAGATTCTCTTTACTGCAACCAAATGAGATTCCTTAGGTTTAGAAGGAAATCTTTCCACTAATCCAACTGCCTATGTTATGTTTGGTCTTTTGGGCACTGCATACTATACATTACCAATCATGGACCTATAAAGTGTCTCATCCACCTCTTTACATTCATCTTCCTTTGATAATTTGGAACCAGATACCATAGGGGTACCAAGTCATTTTTGAGTCTTCTAACCCAAAAGACTTCAAGATTTCCCTTACATATTTGGATTGACTTATGTAGATACCATTCTTCATGTGTTAAACCTGCAATCCAATGAAGAATTTTATCTCTCTGATCATAGACATCTCAAATTATTTCCTCATCTCATTTGCAAATAATTTTCTCATCTCTTCATTTCCACCAAAAATAATATCATTTGCAAATATCTCTGCAAAAATCAATCTTTCATATTTCTCAATCTTCAAATACACATTACTGTTATCACTAGTCCCAATAAAACCAATTTGAATCAAATATGAATGCAATCTCTCATACCATTCTCTAGGTGTTTGTTTCAATCCATATAAATCTTTCTATAATTTTCACACCATGTTCTTACCTTCTGAAATAGAAAATCCTTCAGGTTGTTTAATGTATACTTCTTCTTCCAAGCTACCATTAAGAAAAGCTGACTTGATATCTATTTGATATACCTTGAATCCTTTGTGAGAAGCATATGCAAGCAATATCCTTACACCTTCAAGTCTGTCCAAAGGTAAAAAAGTTTCACCATAGTACACGCTTTCCTCTTGTGCATATCCTTTGTACACCAATCTTGCCTTGTTCCTTACCACTTTGTCTGTCTCATTCATCTTGTTTCTTAAAAATACACTTAGTACCAATAAAATTCTTGTCCACCAGTCTAGCCACTAATGTCCAAGTATTGTTCTTCTCAATATGATCCAATTCTTCTTCCATATCTTTCACCCAATCTTTATCTTTCAATGCATCTTTAACTGTTTTAGGCTCAAATTCAAATAACAAACAAGTACCTTCTCTTTCCTTCCTTCTTGTTAACACACCAACATTTTTGTCACCAATAATTTGATCATGGGAGTGATTCAACTTCACATATTTAGGAAATACCAGTTTAGTCCTAAGAGTTTATCCAACTGCTTGTATCGGTTCCTGTTCAATAAATCATCTCTCCATAGGTTCTCTTGTAGTGTCCCGCTCTACCGATTGTACATATACACAACCTTGATATTCTTCTAGTTTCTTCTTGCTAGATTCAACATTTTTTTTCTTCAGAAAATTCATCTATTCTTACATTATCACTTTCCACTATCTTACTTGTTCTTTTGTTCAAACACTTTTAGGATTTAATCTTAGAGGAGTATCCTTAGAATATCCCCTCATCACTTCTTGGGTCAAACTTTCCTAAATTTTCATCTCTTTTTATATAACATCTACTCCCAATTTTTTTGAAATAACTCACACATGGTGATCTACCATACCACATCTCATTGGGAGTTATGTTTTTACCTTTCTTCAATAGAACTCTATTCAAATTGTAAACAAAAATGCTCACCACTTCTTTCCAAAATGTTTGTGCAACACCTTTTTGAATCATTAATGTCTCAGAACAACCAATGATAGACCTATTTCTTCTTTCAGCAATACCATTCTATTGAGGTGTTATAGGAGCTAACATATGCCTTTAAATTTCCTTTTCTTCACAATATGTAGTGAACTGAGGTGAAGTAAACTCTCCTCCTCTATCAAATCTAAGACATTTCAGGGTCTTATTGGTCTCCTTCTCCACTCTAGACTTGTAAATCTTAAACATGTGAGAACCTTCAGATTTGTGTCTTAAAAATATAACCCACATCATTCTAGAATAATCATCAACAATAAACATGAAATATCTATCACTATAGTAACTCTGAGTTCTCATTGGACCACACAGATTGGTATGAACCAAATCTAAAATATTTTCAGAAGAATATTTTCTACTAATGAAAATAGACTAGGTTATCTTCTCAAGATGACATTCTTTGCACATTACATTGTCTAGTTTCACTAGGTTAGGCAAACCTCTCACTATCTTCATCTTACTAAATTTGACCAGCTTATCAAAATTTACATGACAAAACCTCTTATTCCATAACCAAAAATATTCAACCTTAGCAATCAGACAAATCTTAGTAGTATAATTTAGATGGAACAATTTACCTCTAGTTTGTTCACTGATAGCAATCATTTCTCCTAATTTCCCAATAATCCAACATATACCTCCATTGAACTCGAATCTAAAACCTTTGTTATTCAGCTATGCAACACTTAAGAAATTGTATCTCAGATCATCAACCCAATAAACATCATCACAAATTATTTTATCATTACAAGTAATAGATCCTTTACCTTTTACCAATTAGGGAGCATTATTCCCGAATCTTACTGAGCCTCCGTCACATTCTTCCAACTTTATGAATTTTATTTTATCACTAGTCATGTGACGAGTACACCCACTATCAATAATTCAATTACCACTATGATTTATGTTAGAAACCAAATATTTCTCATCTTCTTGTAAGGGTTCTTCCTTTACTGTAGCAAACACAATTTCCTCTTCATCTCTTCCATTTGATTCCTTAGCAGTAACACCTTCCTTAACTAGGTAGCATGCTTTCTTATTTTTATCCTTGAATCTTCTTGGTTTTTCCTTCCTGTCATTGCCAGGAAATCTAGAGAAGCAATATGAATTTTTTTTTTACATGAAAAACACTTCAAAGTAAACTTACCCTTTTATTTACGTTTTCCTCTAGGCATTCTTCTAGCAAATAAAGCTTCTAATTCTTCATGTTGTCTTTCTTCAGAGAAGATAGATTTACAATCATTAGAGTAACATTATGAAGAAATATTAGATATCTCCTTTCCTTTCCTAGATGGTGCAAGAGTCAATGATGAATTGAAAGCAACCTCAATTTTTGGCATACTATTATCATAATTACTTAACTCAATTATAGTTAATTTCCCTATTAATTCATCAAGAGTAAGAATAAAAATTTCCTAGAGATCCAAGATCTTGAATAACATAAAACCTAATAGCATACTGAGGCAATAGAGTTCTTAAAATTTTTCTTACCACATCCTCCTCAGGAATATTACCACTAGCACTACGAATATGAACAAAAAATTCTTTGATTCTCTGATTGTATTGCTCAATGTTCTTACTTTCTTGTATCCTCATCTAGTCATATTTCTCTTTCAAACTATCAACCTTTACCTTTTGAACATGTGGATCTCCACCATGGAAAATACTCAACTTCTCCCACATCTCATTAGCAGTATCTAAGTCTTTGAAATCAATAAATTCTACATTTGAAAGAGTACTAGCAATAGCTTCCATAGTAGCAGTATGTTCTTGTCTTACCTTTAATTGATCTACAGTTAGGGTTCCTGAAGGGACAATATATCTATTTACCACTTGATCCCAATACTGATCACCCATGCCTTTAAGATAGAGTTTCATTTGTCCATTCCAAACTGAGTAGCTCTCTCTTGTGAACTTAGGACATTCCTTTCTCATCATCTTCATTTCTTTACCCCAAGTTTTTTCTTAGTAATAACTGAGAGGGGGGGTGAATTAGTGGCCTCAAAAAATTTATCCTTTTTAAACTTTAATCCACCAATCAATACTTCTCTAATTATTAAGTCCCAACAAGATGCATGCCATTGAAATATTTGAAACAAATAACTGTCTATCAGTTTACCTTGTCTGTCCTTATTCTCCTTGATAACCGATAAGCAGTAAACTGTATTTACCGATACTCAGTAAATGAGCAGAGTATACCAGTCAATCCATAAATGCATATGAAGAGTGTAAAAACACTAAAGTAATAAACCATACACATGACACAAGGATTTTAATGTGGAAACCCTGTTAAGGGAAAAAACCACTGGGATCGGTACCCCAAATTTTCACTCTTCTAAAGTGAGCCCTGTTAGGAGCCAACCCTGTTAAAGGTTACAACCACACTGTTAAGTGTGACCTTGTTAGAGGATTTTTAATACATAGGTTGTCACTAAGTATCTGGCATCTACGCTACCATCCTTGAATCAGTCTCATGACTGTCAATAGGCTTTATGCAAATCTTACTACCATCCTTGAATCAGCCTCCTTCTTAGATTGTCAATAGGCTTTAGGCAAGATCGGTGCTACTATCATGAGTCAACCTTCTGGTAATCTGTTAAGATATACCTCAATTACAAAAGACTATTAAGTCCTGCTCTGTTAAGAGGCTTAATGCTTCAATGGTTAAACTGAAACAAAATGACCTGTTTCTAATGCAACTTAATTGCAGATTTTTAGATCTATTTACTTACAATATCTTTCTGATCAATGTATCAATACAATTCCTTTTTACTCAACTCTTTCTACTCTATGATGTTGTGCTTCTCTATCCGTCGGTGTCTGCAGAATTCTTTAGCTCTCCCTCAGCTTGATTGATCAGGACTGCATGAAGTTAATCCTTCATCATCTTCTATCAGTTCACTCCCCCGTGTATTTGATTTATTATTTGACCACCACATGAGAATGAATTATGCTTGTCTCTTAAATAGACATGATATCCTTAATTCTAGGTTCTTGATTCTTGACGTGAAAAATAATCCAGCCAATTTGGTTTATGGCTTTAACTCCTGATTTATCTCGTAGTTATCTTCTTGCCAACTGTACAAATCACTTTACTTAACTGTGTTTGAATAAAACAAATAAAACAACCAGTTAAGTCTATCCTTTAGCTCTGCTAGCTAGATATTTTGTCATTTTCTGATCTCCCTGTTCTGTCAGTCAATTCTGCAGTTCATCGCCAGTGACAACTGCCAGTTCCGTCGGTGTCACTTCAGTTAGCTTCAGGATCTCCATCTGTCGGGCATCATAGGATCTTGTTCATTGGGAAACACTATTTTTAGCTCGTCATGCATCATATGATTCTTCTTCATCAGGCAACACTATCTTCTACTTATCAGGCATCACTGTGAATTTTATCTTTGTCTTTACCAATGGTGTGCACTCCACCGGTGTAGTCTGTCACTTAGTGAATACTAGACTTTTATGCATTATTGAAAGCATAACCTTTATTCCGTTGATTCTCTAAAGTCTTTGGCATGACCATACAGATGATATCAAGTTGACATCAATGACAATACAAACCATTAACTGATTTAATGTCTTGCATCATCTTCAACTTAATATAGTCAATCATTTAATCAGTTACATGTCATCAATCTCTCCCTTTGGCATTGATGGCAACATGATATATTATCATACTATATTATTGCTATTACAATATGAAATACAATTGTTCAGATTCATCAAATTACCAAACAATTTTCTTTGATAACTGATAAAATGTCTGACCGCTAGTAACCTCTGTGTAAGCTTAGATTTGATTCTTGTAGCTTTCCTTTATTCCTCTTGTGTGGATCCACAAACCCTTCTGGTTGTTCAATGTATACCTCTTCTTCAAGTATTCCATTTAGGAATGCTGACTTGACGTCCATTTTATATACTTTGAATCCTTTGTATGCAACATTGGCAAGTAGAATTCTCACTCCTTCTAGCCTAGAAATGGGTGCAAAGGTTTCTCCATAGTCTATGCCTTCTTCTTGTGCATACCCCTTGCATACTAGTCTTGCTTTGTTACTTGTGACTTCTCCATTCTCATTCAGTTTGTTCCTGAATATCCATTTTGTACCAATGACATTCTTGTCAGCCGGTCTTGGCACAAGTGACCATGTCTTGTTCTTTTCAATTTGTTCAATATCATCATTCATAACACTTATCCATTCTTCATTATCTAGTGCAACATTGACAGACTTTGGTTCAAACTCACAAATTAAGCAATTTGAGTTTAAAGACTTACTTCTTGTTCTTGTACTAGCTTTCTTATCTCCTATGATCTA
>MU226934.1:116316-178668 GCA_018584345.1 Thuja plicata
GTCACTAAGTATCTGGCATCTACGCTACCATCCTTGAATCAGTCTCATGACTGTCAATAGGCTTTATGCAAATCTTACTACCATCCTTGAATCAGCCTCCTTCTTAGACTGTCAATAGGCTTTAGGTGAGACCAGTGCTACTATCATGAGTCAAACTTCTGGTAGTCTGTTAGGATATACCTCAATTACAAAAGACTGTTAAGTCATGCTCTGTTAAGAGACTTAATGCTTCAATGGTTAAACTGAAACAAAATGACCTGTTTCTAATGCAACTTAATTGCAAATTTTCAGATCTATTTACTTACAATATCTTTCTAATCAATGTATCAATACAATTCCTTTGTACTCAACTCTTTCTGCTCTGTGATGCTGTGCTTCTCTATCCGTTGGTGTCTACAGAATTCTTTAGCTCTCCCTCAGCTTGATTGATCAGGATTGCATGAATTTAATCCTTCATCAGTTTCTCTTCAGCATCTTCTATCAGTTCACTCCCCCGTGTATCTGATTGCTTATTTGACCACCACATGAGAATTAATTATGCTTGTCTCTTAAATAGACATGATTTCCTTAATTCTAGGTTCTTTATTCTTGATTCTTGATTCTTGGCGTGAAAAATAATCCAACCAATTTGATTTATGGCTTTAACTTCTAATTTATCTTGTAGTTATCTTCTTGCCAACTGTACAAATCACTTTACTTAACTGTGTTTGAATAAAAAAAATAAAACAACTAGTTAAGTCTATCCTTTAGCTCTACCAGCTAGATATTTTGTCATTTTTTGATCTCTCTGTTCTGTTAGTCAATTCTACAGTTTGTCACCGGTGACAACTTCCAGTTTCATCGGTGTCGCTTCAGTTAGCTTCGAGATCTCCGTCCATCGGGCATCATTGGATCTTGTTCATCGAGCAAAAATATTTTTAGCTTGTCGGGCATCATATGATTCTACTTCGTCAGGAAACACTATCTTCTACTCGTCTGGCATCACTGTGACTTTTATCTCTGTCTTTACTGATGGTGTGCACTCCACCGGTGTAGTCTGTCACTTAGTGAATACTAGAATTTTATGCATTGCTTAAAGCATAACCTTTATTCCATTGATTCTCTGAAGTCTTTGGCATGACCATACATATGATATCAAGTTGACATCAATGATAATACAAACTATTAACTGATTTAATGTCTTGCATCATCTTCAACTTAATATAGTCAATCATTTAATCAGTTACATGTCATCAGTTTTTAAGCTTCACCACAATAGAAGACCAAATCTTTGATATCAATTGTTAGTCCTAAGATCAGATTAGTGAGAGGGGGGGGATGAATCAGTAATGTACCAAATAATCCAATCTTTTAAACCTTTTATACTTAAACCACCACTCACAAGATTAACCATACATTCAATGAATGAAAACCATAAACATGTAAATCCATCCAAATATTTAAAACACATATTTGTCTTGTGGAAACCCAAATAGGGAAAAAACCATGGTGGGGATTAGTACCCACTAAAAGATGTACTCTTTTGAAGTATGCCTTGTGAGGAGCTTAACCTCATTAGGATTTTACAACAACATTGTTAGGTGCTACCTGGTTAAGGGATTTTCCTTAGGCTTGTCAGAACCTTTAACCTATTAAGAGTATCTTGTCAGAGGAATTTAAACACTTGTCAAAGTGTCACATTGTTGGAGGATTTACAACAAAGATCTATTAGGATCCACCCTATTAATGGATTTAACCTGCTACAACTGTTAGGGAACAAAAAAAACAATGATCTATGAAATAACAATACCTCTACTTGATCAGATCTACTGAAGCACACAATCTCTTCTTAACACACTTAAATATTCTCTGGCTTGATCACAACTCACACTTTAGACTGCACTTGTCTAACACATGATCAATACATTAAACCTACAACTTCATTCATTATATACTAAAATTTTGAGCCCACCACCTTGATGAAACCCTCAAATAGAATTACAAACATCCTGCTCAAATCCAACATGCCACATATCAAAACTAAATACACAAAAAAATATTTCCAAGACTGCATCGACCAATATAATGGTTTATAAAGGATGTTGTGTCAAGGAGTCAAACCTGTTTTGACCAAACACAAGATTCATCAAGAATCTTCTCCACGCACTAGCATTGAGAAATGTGATGCCAGATCATCACCTTGAATCATGAAAATACATCACTCGATCATGACTAACTCAACCTACTACATCATAACCTCAACAATGATCATCGATCAAATATTTATTAACTGTAGCTCAAGAACACAAACATTGTAACCTGATAAAAACTCTGTCTCTTCTCACCGACCATCTTTCCTTCACACAAGTCACTCAAATTAGTTGTGGTTGCAACTGTAGTATCTGAAAAAATATTGACCACCGTATCCTATGAGGGAATCATAAGATATAACAAATATTTGACAAGAAATTCAAATCATCTATCACCTATCATTAATTGTTCTAGCAGCTGCATTGTTATACTTCAACTAATCATAACTTCCACATAAGATCACTTCAGTAGTAGCAATCATGCATTGGACTTCTAGAGACACACCTAAGTCTACTATAAAGATAGAAACCAATGAAACTCACCACTACTCATCATGCATCACAAATATGCTTGGAAACATACTAAGAACACAAAGTCAATAGTTGACATCAAGGAAAACAAAATATCTGATCATCTTGTAATAAAATATACATCATGACATCTCCAAAAATTAATTACCATCACTACGTCACATATGCCAACAAACTTCACAAATGCTTCTTGATAATCAAATTAATGTGAAAGAAAAATAATCTCTCTACACAAGTTTTAAACATGGCAATTGATTTTAAAAATCAATAATCACAAAGGACCAATATGATAAGAAAGCAACTTCATACCACAATTTGGGATGCAAAAAATAAGATATTTTTATTGATTCAAAAAATAAAGTACAATATATGAGTTTTTGTTCAGTAGATATGCTATTCTAGCCTTATAAAAATCCTTTTCTACTATGTTCTTAGTTTCCCCTTTATAGAAAATAAGGGGAAGCGACAAGCTTCAGACCATTTACATACGTACCTTTTCATAGCTAAACATCCTAAACTTAAACTAAACATTTTTTTTTAAGCAAAAGTGGGCTAGCCACTGAATATATTTATTAATATAATATAAGTTGGTTCAAGAGCTCATCTAGGAAAGAACCAGAAAGAAAACCCATAATCCTTGCTCAAATACAATATAGCAAAGGGATGTTGTGACAATACAAAATATTTCGGAAATTCCATTCGAATACAAAATTAGCATCTAACAACGTTGAGAAATATTTCATTATACACCTTCCAAATTTTTTTAGGTGGTCGGTTCAGCTGATCGGTTGTGCTCGTCGATTCTGATACAAAATCTATTTTGGTCGGTTATGCTTGTTGCCAGCTGGTCGGTAATGCTCATCGGTTTCTCCTAGCCGGTTCTGTTGGTCGGTGTTATTTGTTGGTTGACCCTGTTATTGGCTTTGTTGGTCAGTTCTGGTACAAAATTTGATTCATCTACATTTAGAAAATATATATTTTAACTAAAATACCTGAACTACAGTATTTTCCACATGGGCACAAAAGTTTAGGACATAGTCGATTAATACAATACAAAATTTTTTGCCCAAATGTCTGCTTTCGGCATATAATCTATCACCCATTGTTGAATATTCATTCCTCCATCATAGCGGAGTCATTTTATTGAAAGCCAATTTGAGGGTGCGAAGGCCCCCCTTCTGTCCATTCATTTGATCTACCCAGAGAATTAGGCATTTCCCACCTAGAGCCATGGGGCATCTCTTCTTTCTTAGTAGAGCCTCAAGTAATTAAGGGATACGAACCCCAACCACTCCCGTGTTTTGGGATAGCTATCTTTTCCCAGTCAGTGTCGCCAACTGCTATGCATAGGGTTTGCTGTGTTGTTACATTTGCAATTCCATGTTGGTGGCCGAAGCTACCATATCAGTGAGAGTGTGCATCTTTATCCATTCAACTGATGCTTCCCTTACCTCCCAAATGTTCCATTCATTTCCATGACCTAACGACTTCCATTTTGAAGATTTACTGGAGAGAGCACATGGTGGAAATGTGGGGTTCGACAACCCTAGGAGTTCCAACAGAGTGCCAGTAGTCTTTCTCACCCTATTTTCCAGTTGCACTCCAAGCACCCTCACAGTAACCTTGAGAACATTGTTTAGATACTTAGCATTATGACTGTCAAGCGTGCGTTTTACCCCGTCATATGTTGCTAGAAAATCATGAAATTGCAATAATTGATGACGTGAAAATAAACCCCCCATAAGAGCTTGGCCACTCCATAGGTCATAGTGTTGCATGGAATTTTTCAGATTATTCCCAATCCAAAATTGCTTTTGAATGACTTTAAATTCAAGAATTTCAATTAAGTGCACAGACTGCATCAAGTCCATTGCGTTGGAGAGAAATATTGATACTAACTGGGAAGGGTAAAGGAACTTCTTTGAAGTGGGAATTAGGTGTTCATCACCAATTACCTATTTTATCGCTCGTTTGATGAAGGTTGGTTGTGCAATGAACATACTCTCAAGGATAGGGTCACTAATAATTGCAGGCAAAACCTCTTTGTCAACCCTCGATGCTAACCAGATCCTGAAGTTCTTTGGTAGCACCTCCTTGTGAAGCTTGGAGCATGAATCATAGTGCACACATACTTTAGGTAGAGCCTCCATTCCACACTTGTGTTATTCCACATTGCAATGGGTTTCCTATAAATAGACAATCCTCAACTATTTATGGATTCCAAAATTATTCAATTTGATCAATTCTATACTCTGTGTCATTCAATGCAATATCTCCCATTTGATTTAGCTTGTGCGTGTGAATTAAGTCAATCCATGTGTTTGACATGTGATTAATGATCTTTGATAATCCTTGTTAATTGCATCCCTGTACATAGACCTCCATGTGTCCCTATGGTATAATGGTGAATGCATTTACGATTATTCACTTGCCTTGAATTTGCATGGATGTATGGAGCCATAAGATTCTGAAATGGCAATTAATTTCAGCTGCTGTGAAGTGGCTTGTCTTCATTAATCAACATCTAGAGGTCATCATTCACTAAAATGAGCTCGATTGAGTTGATTGCTGAGGTCATAAGACAACTTAAACTAAACATTAAAAAGCTAAAAAAATGATTAAGAGTTTTGAAATAACATAAACAACAATATGGAAAGTGTCCCTATTAGGGACATAATAACTTTATGACTTTTATCTTCTTCCTCGATCACTTGCCTCTTTCCTTTGGAAGGTGTCTTGGCAGGCTTCAGATATTCTTGCACCCATTCTTCAATCTATATGTGTGTAGGCCATTGATGGTTTAGGAAATTTGGCATGTTGAGTAGATAATCTCTCCATCTTTTTCGTGTAATGGCATGGACCTCAACTATGAACTTCAAAATCTTGTTCTCAAGCACAATAACCCTACTGAGAAACATGTTAAATTTTGACACTATTAGAATATTTAATCCTTCCTTGTATTTATTTATTTAATTAGGAGATTCCTATGGAATCCCTACATGTATTGTGTCCTCTAGTCCAAGTGGGAGGACATGTCATATTTTGTAATTCCTTTAATAAGGAAATTAGATTATACTTCTTAAGAGGATCTTGACACTTTGTACACACCTATTATGGATGTTGGAATTCATAGATTGGTGAGTTACTTGGTAACTCCTCTCCTCATCTCTATAAAATAGATGCTCTCCTCTCTCATTTACACTCTATGAGTTATTGTAAATGATCCTCTCTCTCTCTCTCTCTCTCTCTCTCTCTCTCTCTCTCTCTCACGGNTCCTCTCTCTCTCTCTCTCTCTCTCTCTCTCTCTCTCTCTCTCTCAAGGGGTTTTTCTTTTCTTTTCCCCTTTTAAAATATTCTTGTCTTCTTATATTATCTTTTGGGTGCTTTCTCCTAGTTCATGTTTTCCTCATGGTAACAATTTCTTATTCACATATCTCTGTTGGATTATTTTTATTTCCTTTCTCTAGTTATTTTCCTTACATGGTATCAAAGCTTGGGTTGCTAATCCTTTTTTGAGTGTAGTTTTGAAGGTTACCATTCTTTGGAGTACACCTTTGGAGACTCTTGTTTGAGAGAGAAGCTTGAGCTTCATTTGATAAATCTTGGTTGAAGATTTTGCATCGTTATTTTCTCTAACCCTCTTTTGTTGGCTTGCTGCTAGAAAGTTGCATTTGAATTTTTTTTTGGTTTGGCTAGTTTCAGCCAAACACATTGCAATCTGCATTTTCATTACACCTCTGTCGGGAAAACCATGAGGTTTAAGTTATTTTATTCTCTCACATTTTGTGCAAGTTTTAATCTAACCATTTTTTAATAAAATTATCTGCAGATTTATATCTCTATATTTGCAGGATTCAAAGAAATCTAACCTTGTTGATTTATTCTCATATAGCTCTATATTTGCAGACAAAAGAAATTATTGTTCTTTGTTTATAGTTTTTTAAATCTATATCTCTATTTTTTTATTAAATATATCTCTAATAACATTTATCTCATATATATCATTTCTCTGTATCTCATAGCACTTAACAACATCTTATCCTATCTCCTACACAGTCTTTCCATTACTATCTCTTTTGGATTTTTGTAGCTTCTTCACTTCATTCCAGCTACATCACTCTTGTCTTGTGCATAATATCCATCATTTGACGTTGCAAAAATTTTATCCTTTGCTCTCCTTTTGCACCTTTACCTTTCCTCTCTTATTTGTGCATCCTCTTTGCTCTTGTTTAAAAGATTCTTAGACCTCATCGTTTCTTATGCAACTTTTACAATTCATTCATTCATCTTTTCATAGCTCCCTTCCTTCACAACCTTTGTTTTTTTTTTTTGTCTTTACCCTCCACGCAACAACTCCCTTTCCCTACGCATCTTTTCCTTTTAACTCCCTGTGTAGTCTTGTCTTAACTCTTCCCACACAACCTTTGAATCTTCTCTCCCTACACTATTATTCTTCCCTATGCAGTCCTCCTTTCTCCCCTCTCCACCCTCCATTATGTTTCTCCCTTCCTTTGTAGCTCATTTTTTTCCCTCCCTTCTTTCGTAGTCCTCACAATCATATTATGCAGGTTATAATTCATTGTGCCAGTTTCCCTCTTCCTTAGTAGCTCTTCTTCCCTGTGTCACAACCCCTTAGCTATCTACAGAACTTTCCTTTGTCTTGTAGCTTCTTAGTTGTCTTTGTAGCTTCTTCTTATCTGCTCTCCCTCCTTCCTTGTTGCCTAGATGCTCCTCCTATGTAAATTTTCCTTGTCTTTTGTTATCCAATATTTTCCCTTCCTTGCACAACCTACTAAGTTTGCACTCAACCATGTTTATCTTTAGTTTGAACTATATTCTCATTTATTTTTAATTATTGCAGTCTTTTGATCTTTGTAACTTCTTTTTCAGGATCTAGTATCATTATTTGTGAGCTCTTACAACTCTATCACTTATCTATGTTTAGCATACATTTGAATCTACTTTGACTCAAGCTTAAAAATCATTTAAAATTTTATTTAAATAATTTAATATATTGTTTATGATTATTATTATTGTTAATCATTTAATTTTCTCACTATTTTGACACATTCTTTATGTAATTAGTAAATCAAAATCAATTAATTTATATTGTTATTTATTTTCAAGTAGTTTAATCACTCCATTCTTCTTGTTCTCATACGTCTTACTTAATTTTTAAATTTATTTTAATAAAATTCTTGTTTAAAAGTTTAAATTAAAACTTTAACAAAAATTTAATTTTTTACATCAATATTTGATCAATTAAACATTGATTAACATTAAGTTAAATTTCATCTTACGATTATTTGAAGGTTGTTTATCATTGTTTCTGAGGTGATCTTGTATAATCTTAAGATTTTTTTCACTTATTAAAATAATGTCGACTCTTATTCAGGAAATTAAGTTAAATAACAAAAATTATCATGCTTGGAAAACACATATATCTTTTATCTTTCATTTCAAATATATGTTAGGCATTTCCACTAATCCTTCTTTTGCACCATCCGCTACTGCTCCTCAAGCTGATGTTGATGCTTGGAATGTTAAAAATGAGGAGGCACTTGGCCTAATTGGTATTTATTTAAGTACTAATTTATATATTTTAATTGAAAATTGTACTGAAGCACATGCAACATGGGCTATTCTGAAAAATACATACGATAGCCACAATGAATCTAGAAAGGTTCAACTCCAAGATCAATTGGAGTATCTTAGGTATACCGACTTTAAAACTATGGATGAATGTTTTCTTAAGTACGATTCTGTTCAAAGTCAATTGCATGGTTTAGGAATAACTTTAACTGATCTTTATTTAATTCATATCATTTTAAATTAATGTCTTCATAGACAATTTCAACAATTCATCACTAATGTGCATTCTCAACTTGCTCTTCCTACTCTAGCTTCTTAATTAACCTATATTTTTTTCAAAATTTAATGTGTCAAGAGGAAGCAAAGTTGATTCAATTTGGAACTCTAAAGTCTAATGAACATGCTTTTGTCTCTAAAAATTAGAATCAAACTCATTTTAGATCAAATAATCATGATAATAATAATCCCAATGATAATCATAACAATAATTATAATAATAATCAAAATAATAATCATCATCATTAAAAGAATAATTCAAATAAAAAACCCCATTACACTTATTGTGGGAAAGATGGTCATGTGACTAACAATTGCTTTAAAAAGCAAAATGACAAGAAACCTATGAATCAAAATAATCAACAATCTCATTATAAGAAGAATGATAGTAACCAACCTCGTCATATTTTTACAATTTGTTATAATGTTTCTAACCCGTTAGATGTTTCAGATTCAGCATCAGGTTCCGTTGTTACTTCCCTTAGCATGTGTAAGATATAAATTATGGATGATCTCCTAAATAGAGTTTGCACAATAGAGATTTGTATATAAAAGAGACCTAAGCCATAATTTTAGAATTTACATTTAATTTGTAATTGATAATGGATATAGATTTGGAAATGAAAGAAAATATTAATGGAGAAAAATACCTACCTCACATCATAGCAGATCTGAAAATACCATTTTCTGAAGCCTGTGTTGAGTTTTCTGGAAAATCTGAGATCGGATCTGGAATAAAAATGCAGAGACAAACAAAACTCAGAAATTATTTTCCATTCTGACACAGTTCCAATTTGTACCCTCAAGTCAATGTCACCATTGACCTAGAATTTCTGATTTTGACCTAGGGTAGAATTGACCTAAAAATTCTCTAACAAGAAATCTATTTTCGGATCCTAAAATTTTTCCGAAAAGGGTATCCGAATCTATGCTCTGATCCACTATTTTTGAACCTATAACTCCCAAAACAACACCTACAAATATCTGAAAAAGATGGGTTTTGGGTGGCTATATTGGGTTTTTCCTTAGTCAAACCCCCATTTTTGTGATCTCCACCTCCACGAATAGTCGAATATAGTAGAATATAGTTTTGAATGCACAATGTCAAGATCTAATCCTCTAGATTAAAACCCTAACATTAATTGAAAATGAGAAAGAAATGCATAGATTTGAACATGATAAAGAAAGAATACCAAGCCCCCAAGGCTAAAGTATTCCTACTAAACTCACAACTCATAGCTGCTACCCCATGATAGTATCTTTTGAATGCTTGAATGCTGAAAATGGTGGATCCAAGAAGAAGGAAGGAAGAAGTCTCTCTTGCTCCAAAGAAGATCCACAATGGCTTGTCCACGAAAATGCTTGTATGTATCAATGCATCATCATATCTTGTCCTTCTATATCATCCTTTTTCTTTCTTGCATCATGATCATGTCATAATCATAATTGCATCATATCATCTTACGATTTTCTTTCATGTGTAAATGAAGGCAAAAGAGAGTGTTTATATAGAGATCTCAATATAGACCTCCTAGGGAAATGCAAGGGAACCAAATTCAAAATTTCACCTTGAATTATGGTCCAATTACAATCACCAACCAAGTAGGGGATGTATTAATCTGAATATTGGGGAAAAAACTTCCGCATCCAGACCCAGGGACCTATTTTAAGTTTTAGAACCCCGATAAGCTCCAGATTTGAAAGTGGGGACCACCCCCTAATAAAGGTCAAGGTTGACCTCAAAATTGACCTAGGTCAAGCATGACCTTGACCTTGACCTAGGTCAAGGTAGACCTCAATTCTAACCTAGGTCAGAATCAACCTCAACCTAGACCTAAGGTTTCAGGCTAGTCTCCTTGGGAAATCGGCAGGATTCCTAGGTCCACCGGGGACCCAAGAAGGTGAAAAAACCCATCAGAATGCTGGATAGAGGTACAAAGGAAAAAGAGTGGGTATAATGAAGATTTAGGAGATCAGATACATAGGTTCTACCTAAAAATGGAGTCATAGAAAGGGAGATTAAGGAGGACCCAAAGGATCCTAACCCTAATTTCACCTAGAAATGCAGAATCAAGTGCATGTGCATCCTAAATGCAAATCTAAATTGAAAATGTACTAAACAAGGGTTCTAAACCTACCAAAATGAAAGTGCTTCCATTTTAAGATGATACAATATGAAACTAGAATTAGTTTCAAAGGGAGTAATTTCTTTCCTTTTAGTTTTTTTTTTTTTTTTTCAATTATGTTAAGTTTACATCCAAGTTTTTATAAAATATGTGCTATCTGATGCAAACTATGTCATTGCCTATTTTAGTTTTTTCAAGTATTGTGATTCATCTAATGATATTTCCTTCAAGAGTATCATTATTTATTTTATTGATTAGCTTTAGTTTCTATCAATATTAGTATGGTTTTATACCATATATTTATATGCACTTAGTTGCATTTTTATTGTTTTCATACCATCTATTTGTATGCACATAGTTGCATCTTTTTTTGTAAGTTGTATAGTGTGCCCATTTTTCAAGGTTAATTGTACAAGATATTTAGTTTATCTGGATCCTAGTTACCTTATCTTTTGTTGGGGCCTGCGGGGTTTCCCTCAATCCACTAATTGGTATGCACCTACTTTAGTTGATGTTTATCAACTTGCTATTTTTTTCCTCATAGTGGGGATGATGTTGAAATCCTTCTTGAATTTTTTTGCATTTCTCATATATTTCAAGGCAATATGTTATATTAACACTCATAATCCTTAGATCAAATTATTATATGGCATATGTCATTTATAATTTTTCAATCTTAAATTTAAGTATGATCTATCCAAATTATTTTTCATCCCAAAGAAAGGTAGCAAAGCTCAAATTGTTAAAGTTTCTATTATATTGGTTTAAATATATTATCTCATTAATGGTTCTTTGATTATAGTTCATGATTTTAGACATGTTTGGAAAATTAGATCATAGGTTGAATTGGTGTTTGAGTCAAATGTTCTATTGGATTATGGGTTATTCTATCTCATGTCTCTTTGAAATTTACTAATGTGATGATGATTTTGCATTCTTCATTGCTTATATCATGACTCCTGCAGGTTATGTATTAGATACACATTCACTTTTAGCGGATGACTCATTAGTGGACTATCTATGTCCATGTGATTGATTCAATATTGATGCAAATTTAATTAGTTGGCCTTGTCTATGGTCAGTTGTGCATTAGTATTTTTATTTTTTAGATGAGAGCCAGGATATTGTTTTTGGTTCCCCCATTGTTCCTTTGGGATTTTTAGCATATGGTTTATCTTGATATCATGTTAGCTTTAGTGCACCTTTAGTGATTGATTATGGATTCATCCCTAACCCTCATTAATTTCATTTTAAAATTTTCAAATATTCTCTAAAGTTGAATTATTTTATGATACACATTAGGAGTTTCTTTTCAAAGGCGTATTGATTTGTATCAAGGGTAGATCCGGTCAATGAGAAATATACTTTTGGATTTTCTATTATGTTATTCAGGTGATATATCATGAACCCTTCCAAAGGTATAATTCAATTCTCTTAGCTCTATCCAATATGAAGTACCAATTGTACCCATGGTTAAAGGAGACTACTTGAAGACTTGGATTTAGCTCCAATTGAAGACAATCAAATTATATTTTGAATATGTAATTCAAATTCATTATAAAATTTGGGTTTAATTCCCATTGATGTAAACCCCCCAAGTAAAGATTAAGGGGGGTGTTAGAATATTTAATCTTTCCTTGTATTTATTTATTTAATTAGGAGATTCCTATGGAATCCCTACATGTATTTTTTCTACTAATTAAAGTTGGAGGACATGTCATATTTTGTGATTCCTTTAATAAGGAAATTAGATTATCCTCCTTAAGATGATCTTGACACTTTGCACACATCTATTATGGATGTTGGAATTCATAGATTGGTGAGTTACTTGGTAACTCCTCTCCTCATCTCTATAAAAGAGATGCTCTCTCTCTCTCTCTCTCTCTCTCTCTCTCTCTCTCTCCATAATATCACACAGGGGTTTTTCTTTGCTTTTATCCTTTCAAAATATTCTTGTCTCCTTGTATTATCTTTTGGGTGCTTTCTCCTAGTTCATGTTTTTCTCATGGTAACAATTTATTCTTCACATATCGCTCTTGGATTATTTTCATTTCCCTGCGCTTGTTATTTTCCTTACAGACATTGAATTATTTATCCCCTTCAGGTTATAAATGATTTTTGGGACCATATCTTTGTATTCAACCTTCCATTCTTCTAAAATCTTCATTCGACCCTGTTTATCAACAAAATCTGGAATTGTCCAATGTTTAATAGTGTGAAAAGAAGATAATTTCTCTTCTATTCTCTCCTCTTCCTGTTCAATTTACTTTATATCATTGACAATGGTATCAATTATCTCTTATGTTTCCTTTATCTCCATAGGAGCATCTAGGTCCCTCTATGTAACTTCACAAATCGTGATTAGATCAAAGTGAAATGGTTTCCATCTTCTATAAAGTTCCTCAAATTATGGTTTATACTTTCCAAATATTTTGAACATATTTGATAAAGTATAATAACCATTGTAAACATCATCACATTTTTTGATAACCAAATCAACTCTAAAAGATAACACCTATTCTAAAGAATTAAACACATGCTTAGGAATTTAATGCATCATATTTTCTCTAACAACCTCATCAACTTTTTCTTCAGAAACTTTATCAACTGCAACATCATTAGGTACAAGAAGGAACATCTTTATGTAATATCAGAGCCTTTCTCTAGCTTCAACCCTTCAATTCGTGTAACTCATTCTTCAAAGAAGCATTGGAAAGATAAAATTCATTGATTAATTTTTTCATCTCCACTTCCTTTGTTTGTCCTTGCTCAATCTTCTCCTTCATATGATTAACTTTATCCTTGTTAAACATAGCTCTATGCATCATCTCTATAGTAACAACTAGTGGGGAAGTATCATCTATTGTTTGAACCACTACTGTTCCATCAACTCCTTTGACAACATCAATTAATTTTGGTTTGTGGGGACCCTTGAAACTTACCCATGTAGCCAAAGTTTTTGTTATAGGGTTGTATCCTGACCCAATAATATTATCTTCTATATCAAATTCCACTTCAAATGTAGGGTCATCATGTCTCCTTATCTGATCAAGTAAAATTAATGTTTAAGAGAAAGTCTGGGAATGAGCAACATATAAATATTTTGTATAATTTCTCTGGCTTCATCTAGAGTAAAATTTACTTCATCTAAGTTCATTTCTCTAAGAAGTTGGTTAACGAATTCTTCATGTCTATAATCCTCAACACCCATTAGTCTAAGTTTATTTTGTTCTTGAAAATATTCCATCTTCATTTGTATGCAAAAATCCTTGACTTCTTCTATTTGGATGAATTTATCGTCTTCAAAAATCTAGTAGAAATAGCCTCTCTCTCATCAATGACATCAATAAGCTCTTCTTCAATAGGAAGTTGAGCCTTATATACATGTATCTCTTCTTGAAATACAATATGGGAGGATGACTAAATTACTTCTTCATCATCTCTTAATGATTTCAATTTACTAGTAGCCTCCTTTGTTTCTCCCTCTCCTTTAGGTTCTTCACAGGAAACAACGGGAACCGCCTCATCTATTTTTTTCTTCATGGGAGGTGGGGAATCTGAATCTAAATCATGAATTATAATTTCCTAGGCCTTTTAGAAGGAAGCTTAACCTCTTGTGGAACACTTTCAACAAATTTTGCATGCAATCTTTCAAAATATTTATACACAATTCCATCCTGAAAATTTCATTAGTTTGATTATCATGGGATTGAGACTACCTTTTCTTCTTCCTTTTCTTCCTCTCTTCCTCCAGTTTCATCAATATATTTTATTTTTTCCACTTTTTTAAAACCTCTAGAGGGTTAATGCAATTCCTGCCAATATTTTCTGTCAAATCCATTTTATGGCTATATTCTTTTCTAAAAGATTGAATATGACCCTTAGGGTCATAAGGCCTTTCCATTTCAACATCAAGGCGATATGCCTTCTTCAGATAATTCTAAATTTTTTCTAATGAACCTAATATTGGCCTTATGATGAATTTTGGTAGGGAAATGACAAGATTAATTTTTTCATTAGTAGATACTTATTAAATCTATTAATTTTGGTGCATAGGTTACCCTAACCGATTGATAAGATGAATAGGTGAAGAAGATATGCTAAATGTTCTGATCGGTGAGCAGGAAGACTAAAAATTTTGAGTAGCCCTTGAGATGGTGATAATATTGGGAGATGAGATCATTAATTGAGTCTTATTATGATAAGAGGAGTACAAATTTATGACTACAATAGTTAACTTAACTTTGTGTAGAAGATTTTTTTTTGGTAATTGTTCTATCTGAACTGGTTGAGTTACTGATTGATACCTGATGTTTAGATGGTTAAGGAAGTTAAGTTAATGATGATTTTTTTCATTAAATGTTGGTATTATGTTTTTGGGATGACATGTGAAGATTTATTGACATGAAGTTTCATGAGTTAAGTCAAATTTAGGGACAACTTGTGGATTGTTTTTAATGTTTAACCAACTTAAGAATAGCTATATAAAGGAATGCTTAATCAAAGATTTAGGGTTCTTGATCATGTTTTTGGTGTTTGTAATCAAGATAGAATTTGTGGATTGTGTCAAGAGATCAAAGACCGAATTGGATCTTACAGGAAAGCAATGTCGTTTCAGATCAGCAAATTGAGTTCATTGCTCAAGGCTAACTCTAATAGGTTAGCAAGGTTAAATCCCTTCAAAATGGTGGATCCTAATAGATATTATTGTCTAAATCCTCTAACAAGGTGAATTATGAAGCATTAAAAATTATCTATCAAGGTAGATCTTAATAGATCTCATTATACTTCTAACAAAGTACTAGTCACTCCTAAAAGGGTGAACCCCTAACAGGGTATTGTAAGCTCTTAACTGGGAAACTCTTTTAACTATAGTAAAGATATTTATGGGTATCATTCCCACCATTATTTTTTCCCTCTAAAAAGGGTTTCCAAGATAAAATTAGTGGTGCTATGTTTTATGCTTTGTGGTTTATTGAATTACTTTACTTTTATTGCATAGTTACAATTACTTATTTAATTTTGTGGAAGTTACTCAAGAGTATAAACAGGTATTTGGTTGAATGAGTATATGTTATTTTTTCACTAAATCCCCCCTCTTAGTGCTTCTATATATCAACAATTGGTAACAGAGCCTTATGGATGAATTTTTTAGATCTGAGTAAGAAATTGTTACATTGAGGGAAAATCTACATGAGACAAATAAAGAAAATCTTAATGTCATAGGTGAGAATGAAAATCTGAGAGATGAGAATGCAAAGCTGAAAGAAAATTTTAAGAGTTCTATTAAAATTGATGAGAAAATATCAAAAAAAATGAGACATGGTGAAAGACAAGGAATAAGTTTTTCCAAATTTGAAGTCGGTGAGTCATTTGGTACTAAGGAAAATCATGAAGAAGAGAAGAATTCACCCAAGGTGAAAAAAAAACCTGGTAAGAGGAATTATAGACCAGTATATTTAAATTGTCACAAGGAAGGACATACTGCTAATGTTTGTTTGTCTAAACCTAGTCCATCTGTTCCTAGGCTTGCAAATTATTTTGGTAGATAGGTTGGTTACAATGCTAGATCAAATGATTTTCAAGGTAATTTTTATTTACTATAACAAGTACGGTCATAAGGCTAATGAGTGGTCTTTTTATTTACTATAACTAGAGAATTCCTTACTAAAGGGAGAGATAATTCAATGTTACCTATTCTATCTAACACAACTTTGGACATAGAGAAATGAATTGGAGGATGAGAACTTGAAGAGGCAATGCTGGAGCATGAAGGAAAACTAGTATGATGTGTTACAATTTTAATAAGATTGGACATATTTCTAGGTCATGCAGAGTGAAGAAGAATAACAGTGGAAGTCAATTGGTGAGTATTCCTAATATTGATAAAGGCGAGAAGATTTCAAATGTTGAAGAAGTTAAGAATTAGATGAAGATACATAGGTAAAGAAAGGATAATTAAAGTCTTCTAAAATGACAAAGCAATCAACTACATTGGGTAATGTGGAGACTTCATTTGTTAGAAAACTGAGAGGGGGGGGGGGTGGTGAATCGGTTAGTTCTAAATTAGTATAAAGTCCCAAATTCTCCCAGATGTATATAACAACAATTTAAAATATATAACTCAACTCGGTGAAATATAACTATGATCTCAAACTTATCTTCAAAACTATATATAAAGTTGTCTAGTCATCTACCGAGTAATAGTAAATCAATACTGTGATTACCGAACAATGCAGATAAAGTAATGTGTAAAGAAAAATAATAATCCACAACAATAATACACATTAACACATAGATTTTTAACGTGGAAACACTGATAAGGGAAAAACCACCTGGGACTGGTAACCCAAAATATTTCACTCTTCTGAAGTGTACTTGGTTAAGAGCCAACCCTATTAAAGGCTATAATTCACACTGTCAAATGTGACCTGGTCAGAGGATTTAAAACTAACATTTCTCTCTTAACCAATCATTCACTATGGGGTCAACAAGAAAACACTCAAAATCATTAGAATGTCATAATAAATACTTTCACATCCTACTTGGTTAAGAGATTTATCTATAACAATGGTTAAACTGATACAATAATGATCTGATTCAAATATAACTTTGTTTGAAGATTTTTATATCTATGCTAAGTACATAATACCTGTAATCAATTTGTTCACTTCATTTCATCTGATTATTCATCCTCTATTCTGCTCGGTTAATGCTCTTTCCTCTGAT
Source organism: Thuja plicata (assembly GCA_018584345.1). Classification (NCBI taxonomy): domain Eukaryota; kingdom Viridiplantae; phylum Streptophyta; class Pinopsida; order Cupressales; family Cupressaceae; genus Thuja; species Thuja plicata. The sequence goes on from MU226934.1 coordinate 133,640, forward strand.
GCTCGGTGTTGTCTGTAGAAATGCTCAGTTATGTCTTTAACCAGTTTGATCAGTCATATATGAAATTTTCATGTGTGCACATCATAGTATCATAGCATCATAATTCATAATGAATCTCTTGTCTCTCATATATACATCATAAATCATTTAATTTTCATCCTTTAGATTTTGCCACTTAATCTTCGTCGTTGGTTTTACCGCTTAAACCTTCCTTGTCAGTTATGTTAAAAATACTTTTCAATCTTCATCATCCAATATTCCTTGAATTTTCATAGCCATTTGATCATCATAATAGATCTTATGATTCACCTCAGAATCATCAATTTTCTAGCTCATCATTTTAGTTGACCTAGGTTTGATTTAATTCCTCGGTCAATACTGTGATGTGTCAGTGATCCCTAGCTCAGTTATCAATGTGCTTGATATATACTGTATTTACTCGATGTTCACTATTACTCGGTGTATACAAAAATCTTCAAGTACCGACCACATAAACTTTGTTTGTTCTAGAGCTTTAACTCATAGTAGATTTTTTTACTATAGTGACACTCAAATAAGTTGACATCAATGACAATACATTAAATCATTAATTTCTATCAGCATATCTGTAACTTAGTTGATTATCAACAAAATGAATTCAAACATACAATTAGTTGTTATTCATCAATCTCTCCCTTTGGCATTGATGGTAACACAATATGAAATATGCAATATGAAAATGCCATAGAATATCAAACTTATGTTCTACAACTGCAAAATGTTGTAGCTCTCCCTAGATTTTATATATAAAATGTTTCAGCATTAAAAACTCACCATGCAGATTCTCCCTGTAGATTTGACTTTTTTGTTCTTGAATCTTTTCTCTCTATAGATAGATATGTCATTTCTCTCCCCTTCTCTTTTCTCCTTTTCTTCGTTATAGTGGATAGATATTTTTTTGAATCATTCTCTTCCTTTAACAATAATGCCAAAAAGAAAATATACATCTCTTTAGTAGCCAAAAAAAATATCTCTGGGTTTTGGTGTAGTAGAATAAGTACCTTGCAGTGTACTGATATATCTTTGTTAGTATAGTTCAGCTTTGCATCAACATGATTGATATTCTGATTACATATAGGTTGATGCAACCTCCTAGTCAGCTTAGTGACTGATAGACAAGGGAAAAACCCCTATTCTACTCCCCAAGTACTCAAATGTATCCTTTGGTAAGGGTTTAGTCAATATGTCTGTAAGTTGTTCTTTTGATCATACATATTATAGCGTAACTTGTTTCTCTTGTACTTGTTCCCTTAGGTAGTGATATTTGATAGATATATGCTTTGTCTTTGCATGCATCACAAGGTTATTTGAAATATTTATTGCACTAGTATTATCACAATAAATTACCAATGGGTCAATTATCTCTTCATTCATGCCTTTCAAAATTTGTTTTATCCATGCAATGTTTAAATAGTTTGCAGCAGAAGCAACATATTATGCTTCTATAATTGACTGAGATATGCATCCTTGCTTTTTTCTTATCAAAATAACTAATATTTTTCCTATAAAGAATGATCCACTAGTAGTTTTCTTTCTATCATCAATGTCCCCAGCCCAATCAAAATATGTGTAAACTTTCAGTTTGAATTTGTGCTCTCTTTTATGCCATAATCCATAATCTTCAGTGTTTTTCAAGCATGTAAAAATTCTCCTTACAACAGTCATATGTGATTCTTTGGGATTAGCAGAAAATCTTGCTACAATTCCAACTACATGTGCTATGTCTGGTCTAGTGTGTACAACACACATTAACTTTCCAATCATAGATCTGTACAATGTTTGATTTACCTCAGGTGTCTTATCTTCTTTTGTCAATTTGCATCATGTCACCATAGGTGTTCCAAATGGTTTTGATTCTTCCATTCTAAATGTCTTTAATACTTCCTTGATGTATTTGGATTGAGTAATGTAGATGCCTTCAACCTATTGTAAAATTTGTAAGTGAAGAAAAAAAATTGATCTTTTCAAATTCTTTCCTCATTTCATCAGCAAATGATGTGCATAGGTTATCATTTCCTCCAAATATAATATCATCAAAAAAAAAGTTTAGCAATAAGATATTTTATCATTATTTCCACCTTTCAAATACAAATTTCTGTTATCACTTGTTGTAATAAATCCAATACTGATAAGATGGGAGTTTATTCTTTCATACCATGCTCTCGGTGCTTGTTTCAATCCATATAATTCTTTGTATAACTTACATACCATGCTTTCTTGAGTAGGATCAAGAAAACCTTTAGGTTGTTCAATGTAAACCTCTTCTTCTAGTATCCCATTCAAAAATACAGATTTAACATCCATCTGATATACTTTGAATCATTTGTATGCAGCATATGCAAGTAATATTCTAAATCCTTCAAGTCTAGCAACGGGTGCAAAAGTTTCTCCATAGTCAATACCTTCTTCTTGTGCATACCCTTTGCATACTAGTCTTGCTTTATTTTTGGTTACATCTCCCTTCTCATCAATTTTTTTTCTGAATATCCATTTGGTGCCAATGACATTCTTATCACTTGGTCTTGGTACCAATGTCCATATTTTGTTTTTCTGTATCTTCTCAATTTCTTCATTCATTGCAATAATCCATTCTTCATTTTCAAGTGCATCTCTAACCTTTTTAGGTTCAAATTCATAGATCAAACATGTGTTTTCTTTCAACTTACTTTGTGTCATCATGCCATCTCTCGTATCTCCAATAATATGATTCTATTGATGATGTATTCTTACATATTTTTCAATTATAGGTTCAACTCTTTTTTCTTCATTGTGTTCTCCAGTAGTCTCATTGTGTTCTTGATCATGATCTTCAGTTGCAACCTTTTCTTGATTCTTGGCTGGTGCCTCCTGTTCCTCAGTAACACTACCCTGTTGCATGGTAACATTAGGTATCTTCTTAGGAAAAGTGTCAGGTTCTTCAATGTAGACAAATCTACTATAATATTTTGGTTCTTTTATGCTTTTGTCATCATTCTTCTTAGAAAATTCATCAACTCTTACATTTTCACTTTCAATGATCTTGTTAGAAGTCTTGTTCAAACATTTATAAGCTTTTCTCATAGTAGAATATCCAAGAAATATTCCTTCATCACTTTTTGAATCAAATTTCTCATTTCTATCATCTTTCAGAATATAACATCGACTTCCAAATATTATAAAATAACTCACATCAGGAGTATAACCATACCATAATTCATAAGGTGTCTTGTTTGTATCTTTCTTCAGTTGTACTCGGTTCAATATGTATAAAATAGTACTTATAGCCTCTCTCCAATATTTTTGTGCAACATTCTTTTCAATCATCAGTGTTCTAGCACAATCTACAATTGATCTATTTCTCCTTTCAACAATTCTATTTTGTTGTGGTGTGCTTGTTGCTGAGACCTGTCTCTTGATTCCATACTCATTACAAAAGTTGGTGAACTCATCAGAAATAAATTCACCTCCTCTATTAGATCTCAAATAGTTCAGTTCTCTACCACTTTCTTTTTCCACTTTAGCTTTGTACCATTTGAACATCTTAAATGATTCATATTTTTTTTTAAAACATGACAGTCATCATTCTAGAGTAGTCATCAACAAATAAAATAAAGTATTTATCACCATAATAACTCTGTGTTCTCATTGGTCCATATAGGTGTATATGAACTATCTCCAAAATATCATTAGATGAAAAATTCTTTCTCTTAAAACTAGATTTTGATATTTTTCCCATTTGACAATTCTTGCACATTAGATGGTCAGGTTTAGATAAGCCCAGTAAGCCTCTTACTTTTCTTTTCTTACTAATCTTAACCATGTTGTCAAAATTTACATGAAAAAGCCTCTTGTGCCGCAACCATAAATGTTCATTCTTAGCCATCAAACAAGTAGTTTCAGCAGTGTTAAGATAGAATAGATTACCTTTTGATTGTTCACCAGTGTCGATCAACTTTCCTATTTCATCATAGACTCTAGATTTTCTATTTTCAAATGAAACTTAGTGACTTGTGTTATTCAACCGTAAAACACTCAATAGATTATAATTAAGTCCTTTCTCCCAATATGCATTCTCACATTTGATTTGATTAATCAGCAATTTAGTACATTTTCCTTTCACTTGACAAGGTGTATCATTTCCCATTCTAAAAAATCCACTATTATAATGCTCAAGAAATTAAAATTTTTCTTTATCTCTAGTCATGTGATGTTTGCAGCCACTATTAATAACCCAAATGTCATGTTTAATAACTTTAGAAATAAGTGTTTTTTCAACATACCTTTCATCTTGTTCTGAATCTTTTTTCAAAGATACAAATATAGTCTTAATGTCTTCATCAATTTTAGAATCAGTGTCATTATCTTTATCTTCATCAATGTAGCAAGTCTTCTTGCCTTTGCCTTTGTAATATTGGTTATTTCTTCTATCATACTATCGGTTGATTCTATATTCTTGATCATATTTTTTGTCATTAGATCTTTCATTTCTTCATCATTATTTCTGTTAGGGCATCTAGCAGAAAAGTGTCCAATTTATTTACAATTAAAGCATACCAAAGGTAGTTTACCTTTATACCTTCCTTTACCTTTGTGCATTCCTCTAACCATTAGTGCTTCAAGTTCATCAAGTTCTTTATCATCACTGTCACTGTCACTGTTATTTCTTATCATGTGTTTGTTACCAGATTTACTAATTTTTCAGAGAAGACATAAATTATGATTCCATAGTAGGTGCAACACTGTTGTCAAAATTATTTAGCTCAAAAGAAATCAGTCTACCAAAAAGACTATCAATTGTAATATTATTTCCAGGTTCTGATCTCATTTCATTTATTGCAGAGACTCTTATAGAATAAATAGGCAATAAATTTCTAAGAATCTTACTCATAATAGTGTCTTGATCAATAGTTCCACCTGCTCCATGAATAGAATTAACAACCTCCTTGATTAGGTTACTGTATAGTGTTATGTTCTCTCCTTCTTTCATTCTCATGTCATCAAATTTTCCTCAGAGAATTTCATATTTAGCTCTTTGTACATTTGCATTTCCTCCATAAACTAGTGTAATATTGTCCCACATCTGCTTGGTTGATGTACATGTCTAGATATTCTCAAATTTAGCATCAGTAAGTGAAGAAGCAATTTCTACCATCATAGTGTTATGTTCATGTTTCTCTTTCATCTGGGTAACAGTCAAAGTTCCAGTAGGTAGGATGACTTCATTATCCAAGTATAGTGTTAAATCATCTCCAATCCCTGACAGGTATAGTCTCATTGTACTCTTCCATGTTGAGAATTTATCCTTGTTCAGCTTTGGTGCATCTCTCTTATACATCTTGTGATATTTATCTTAAGTCCTTTAAAAATTTCCTTCTAAGAATTGTTTGTTGTGATACCAATTGTTAGATAACTGAGATGGGGGGGGGGTGAATCTGTTAGTTATCAATTATCCTATAGTCCCAAATTATCCCAGATGTATTTAACAACAATTTCAAACATATAAATCAACTCAGTGAAATATAACTGTGATCTCAAACTTATCTTCAAAACTGTATATAAATTTGTCTAGTCATCTACCGAGTAGTAGTAAATATATATTGTGATTACCAATCAATGAAAATAAATTAATGTGTAAAGAAAAATAAAAATCCATAATAATAATACACATTAACACATATATTTTTAACATGGAAGCCATGCTAAGGGAAAAACCACTTGGGACCGGTAGCCCAAAATATTTCACTCTTCTTAAGTGAGCTTGGTTAAGAGCCAACCCTGTCAAAGGTTACAATGCACACTATTAAATGTGACTTGTTTAGAGGATTTAAAAATAAAATTTCTCTCTTGACCAATCATTCACTATGGGTTCAACAAGAAAACACTCAACATTCATTAGAATGCCATAATAAATACTTTCACGTCTTACTCGATTAAGAGATTTATCTATAACAATGGTTAAACTGATACAGTAATGATATGATTAAAATAAAACTCTATTTGCAGATTTTTAGATCTATTCTAAGTACATAATACCTATGATCAATTTGTTCACTTTAGTTCATCTAATTCTTCATACTATGTTCTTCTTGGTTAATGCTCTTTCCTCTATTTCTTGGTGTTGTCTGTAGAAATGCTCAGTTCTTTCTTTAACCAGTTTGATTAGTCATGCATGAAATTTGCATGTGTACGCATCATAGAATCATAGAATCATAGCATCATAATTCATAATGAATCTCTTGTCTCTTATATAGACATCATAACTCATTTAATTTCCAACCTTTAGATTTTTCTTCTTAATCTCCATCGTTGGTTTTACTGCTTAAACCTTCCTCGACAGTTGTGTTAAAAAAATGTTTCAATCTTCTTCATCCAATAGTCTGTGAATTTTTATAGCCATTTGATCATCACAATAGATCTTATCATTTACCTCAGAATAATCAATTTTCCAGCTCATCATTTTAGTTAGCCTTAGTTTGATTTACTTTCTTGGTCAATACCATGATGTGTTAGTGATCCCTAGCTTGGTTATTAGTGTGATCAGTATACACTTTATTTACTCGGTGTTCACTATTACTTGATGTATACAAAACTCTTCAATTATTGACCACATAAACTTTGTTTGTTCTAGATCTTTAACTCATAGTAGATGTTTGTTACCATAGTGATACTCAAATAAGTTGACATAAATAACAATACATTAACTGATTAATGTCTATCATCACATCTGTAACTCGGTTGATTATCAACAAAATGACTTCAAACATACAATCAGTTGTAGTTCATCATTCATCATTTGAATAAGTCAAAGAAACTGGCTTAGGGAAAGAAAAACAAGTAATATATATAACTTATCCCCTAAGTTTGTATGCGTGATAAGATATATGAACATATTTTCATGCCTAATGATGTCTGATAAGGTAAATTGTGTTAGATATGATTCTATGCAACCACATAATGTTCTTTATTATAAAATAGTGAATTTTATGTATCTAACTGTTATGACTGGTTAAGGTTACTATTTGACCATTTGCATTTATTACTTGGAATTGAGATGTTATATAGGAAAAATTGAATTTCATTTGTCACTTAACACTCTACGAGCCAAGAAGTGCATTTGCGAGCATAATCAAAGTGATTTCTAAGTGTTTACGAAGTGATTATGGATTGGAGATTATGTTTTTGTGCTTTAACACCTATGTTAGTTGAGATTAGTGATCATCTGAGACCTGTTTTCAAGTTACATCCTTTGAAGGTGGAAGAGAATGATCCCATTGGTGCCTTATCTTCAATACCTCATGGATTATTATTGACTGAAGATGTGAGATCTTTTATTCATTGCAAAATTGAAGATCTTGGATATAGTACTATAGTCAATGCATTTGTTGGACTATGTGATGGAGATAATGTGAAGGACGAGCACAAACATTTGACTGATAAGGGTTTTTCATATATTGCTGACCTACCTGATGATTTTGAAATTCATTTGATTAGATATGTTCTGATTCAAGTCCATGATTAGTTTCTATGGATGGATAGACCACTCAAGATTACCAAGGAAATCATTCAAGCAGTGAATGGATTGTGTGTGACTGGTGATGTACCTATTTTAAGAGCTATTCCACCTGGAGAGGTCAATCATCTTACTAAGTATAAGAAAGATCAACATGTTATGACTATCAATGACATTGAAGATTCTGAAGTGAAGTTTTCTTCAATGGTGATCGATTACAAATTTTATCAGTCGAGCTGATTGAATAGTGTGCTTGGTGTAGGCATACATTCATCCTATCAAATGATTAAGGAAAATGATCAATATGGCCTATATGCAGTTATGAGAGGCTAATTCTTTCTGAACATGGAAATAATAAAGAAACAAAAGAAACAAAAAATCAAGTATGGTTCACTACTGGTATGTATATTCTTCTACTTTCAAAATCATTTTCCTATAATTGGTCAGATTCAATGGTTGACTGATAGACCTAATGTAGTGCAATTCAAACAATGCCTAAGAATGTTGGGATATAACTTCAATAGTACTATGTGGGGATATTTTAAGGATTTTTAGAAATCAATGTATGAGAGAGAACGTGTCCCAACCAGTATAGTAGAGAAATACAAAAATGATATATGTTTCATTATGGATACCGATATATTCATGTTGTAGGTAGTACAACCAATAACATATTGGGATTTACCGATGGGTTATGAAGTTGATGGTGATATTGTGATACTTCATGCTGACGAGTTATTATCCAAAACAATTGATGTCACTACACCTAGATTTGGTACCTATGAAGAGACCTATTTGAAAATTCATTCACAATTGATTGCACCTGTGATAGAGAGAAGAGTGAATAAAAAGGTTGATGTCTTAGCTAAACAAAGTGGTATTACAAAGGAGATGATGAGTGAGATCAAGAATAAATTTGAAACTAAACAAGCAGGAACTTTTTTTGTTGTAGCAGAGAAATTTTATGTAGAGGTTGTAACTCCTACAACCGGCAAGGCTATAGGTAGAACACCTAGGATTTCCACATTTCAAGAAAAATTGAAGGAAGAAGAAAAGTCACATGAGTCAGTGCAATGGACTTATAAGAGAAAGAAAATAATGACTCAAGGTTACAAAGAATCTTTGAGAAAAAGAAAAAGGAAGCCTTCTTCTGAAGAAGATGAACCCAATACTGATTCAGATAAGGATCAAACAAAATTGAAGGAAAGTGGAATGAAATATAAGGTGGTTGGTATGACAACTAAGAAGTTAGTTAATCCTAAAACTTTCAAAATTTTGACAGAAGATATTATTGCAAAGAGTATTAGGGAGTATGGTGTTTTAACTGCTACAAAATGATGTTATGCAAACTTTGATGATGCAGATAAACAAAAGATTGAAGATGTTGTTGTTTATAGTTTACATAATTTTTGTAGAGAACTCAGTGAAATATACAAGACTATACCTAATTCACTATATAAGAAGATTGAGGTGAGATGGAGAGATGATTTGAGACAAGATAGAGTAATGATGAAGGAAACCTTAATCTTACTAAAGCCTGAATTACCTATTGAAGATGTAAATCTTTTAGTTGAGACAATGAGACTTGAATTCAAAACAATAACTAGATTATGCAAGATACTTATTGGTGAATCTCAGGTAGTACATGATGAGACAATTTTCATCATGAAGGATAAATTAAAAGAACAAAAACTAGAAGTAACTACTCAAGAGGAGGTAATAGTAGAAGAACTTGGTTCTACTGAAAAAGTAATTGGTGAAATTCTAGGTAATTTATCTTCTAATGTACCACAACAAGATCCTATTGTTGGTATTGCAGATGTGCAAGATAAAGATGAAGGACATAAGGATAATATTTTAGAGGTGGTGTTACCTACTTCTACTACTACAACTAAAAAGACTGGTGATACTAAAAATAAATATGAAGGTGACGCAACAATACATTCTGTGAAAAGAAAATTAATCTTGGTGAGAGTTCCAATTATAAGTTAAAGAATAAATTTGTGTATGTACCTGAGGAATAAATTGTGGATGATCTTAAAGATGAATATTTTAAGGTCATTAAAATACCACTTGATATTTATAAAAGAGTCCTAGTGAACTAATGAGAATTTTTGACATACTCAAGTGGAAATAAAAAAAGGGATCAATTAAGAACTGAGAAGTGACAAGCTCAAGTACTAGAGATAGGAAGACATATTTTATCTGATGTTGTACCTAAAGTTGCATTTAATACCAATGCTCCTACAATTGAACAAATGGATATTTTGGTCAGTTCTACTACTGAACAAGTTTCAAGTTTGGAAGATGCAACTATGCATAAATAAAAGTTGGAGTATGAGAAGAAGAGGACTGTGAAGTTGATGGAAACCATTACATAGGACTAAGGAAAACTTACATTTCAAGTCACAGAGGTAAAGGAAACTTTTATGGAAATTAGTAAATTGTTAGCCAAGATTTTTGATTTTTCATTGTTTACTTAAGATTTGGTGCTTAAGAGAAATGAAGCACAATAGGAGCTTCAATCTTTGATTGCTACTTTTGGTCATATTTTACACCCAACTGTAGCCTATGGATCACAAGTAAAGGTGATAAATCACAAGTTGAAAAAATTGCAAGGAGATTGCAACAAGAGGATAACAACATTGCTGGAGTTGCAAAGTTATTTTATTCCTCCACTTGATGTTATACAACAGATTATTAAAGAAGCATAGGTAACCCTTGCATTACTTGATATGAGTACTCTTGAAGCCATGAATGAGTTAGATTCTATTCTGCATAAACAACTCAAAGGCAATATACATTTCCATAAATCATGGGATAATTCATTAGATACTACAAAAGCAAATTTTAGAGATGTTTTTGCAAAGCTGTGATTGGTAAGTTATTTTTGAAGATACGTTTTATACCCTTGTCATTTTTTTCGAAGGGGGAGTAATCTATAGAAGTTCACTGAAAGGGGGATTAATTGTTATATGATCGATATGGTGAAAATTAAGTTAAGGAAGTGATCGATATACAACAGATAACTATATTAGCTATTGCTCTGTATATGTTTTGGTATATGTTTTTCCATCAATAACAAAGGAGGAGATTGTTGGAATTATGATGAATTTTGGTAGCAAAATGATGAGTTTAAGTTTGTCATTTCTAGAAACTTATTAAATCTATTAATTTTGGTGCATAGGTTACCCTAACCGACTGACAGGATGAATAGGTGAAGTAGATATGCTAAGTTTTCTGATCGGTGAGTAGTAAAATAATAACAATTTTGAGTAGTGCTTGAGATGGTCATAATATTGGGAGATGAGATCATTAACTAAGTCTTATTATGATCAGAGGAGTATAGATTTATGACCATGAAAATTAACTCAACAATGTGTGGAAGATAGTTTTTTTTTAATTGTTCTATGTGAACCGATTGAGTTACCGATTGATACCTAATGTTCAAATGGTTAAGGCAGTTAAGTTAACAATGATTTTTTGTATTAAATGTTGGTATTACATTTTTGGGCTGATATGTGAAGATTTATTGACACAAAGTTTCATGAATTAAATCAAATTGAGGGATGACTTGTGGATTGTTTTTAATGTTTAACCGACTTAAGAACAACTATATAAAAGAATGCTAAATCAGATATTTAGGGGTTTTATCATGTTTTTGGTGGTTGTAATCAGAGATAGAGTTTTTTGTTTGTGTCAAGAGATCAGCAAGTGAAGTGGATCTTACAGGCAAGAAGTGTCATTTCATATCATAAAATTGAGTTCATTGATTAAGGATAACTCTAATAGGTTAGCAAGGTTAAATACCTTAATAGGGAGGATCCTAAAAAATCTAATTGTGTAAATCCTCTAGAAAGGTGAATTCTAAGAAGGAGTTAAAAATAATCTAGCAAGGTAGATCTTAATAGATCTCATTGTACTTCTAACAAGGTACTTGTTACTCCTAACAGGGTGAACCCCTAATAGGGTATTGTAATCTCTTAACTAGGAAACTTTTTAACTATAGTGACGAGATTTGTGGGTATCATCCCCACCGTAGTTTTTTCCCTTTAAAAGGGTTTCCACAATAAAATTAGTGGTGTTATTGATGACATAAATTTTTTCCATTAGTATGCAAAGAGAAAATAGTTGTTTGAACCATCGGTTACACTACACCAAAAGTCAGGTTTTCAGTTCTGACCGAAAGTGATAAGCAAGGAGAAACCTGACGACACAATTTTGAAGTGTAAACTGAAAGTGCAACCAAAACATGATAAAGTGGAACCCGAAAGGACTAAACTGACAGTGGATCTTAACGAGCATAATACAATGAAAACCAAGAGAAAAAACAAGAGAAGTACTTGACAGATATTTCAACCAAGGAATACCGAAAGACAGTCAAATTGATTTCAGAGAAAACCAAGAATCAGACACTGAAAGTCAGTTATATCCTAAGAAAAGTGGATCTGAATTCCACATCAGATAAAATAGCTATATTCTTTTTATAGAGTTTTAATTTGTTTTAAATCCATTTCTTGAGGAACAAGAAACATTATTATAATTGTTCTAATTAGTCTAACTGATTAAATACATGCAAACTAGAAGATCAAGGTCAAGTTGTAAACCTTTGATCATAGAGTTAGTTTTGTAATATGTTAAAATTAATTAGGTAAATCTATTCTATAAATAGATGCTATAATCATTCAATTGGGATGGATGAGAGGATGATTTTTGCCTATGAACACATTTATGGATCAGACTGAGAGTTTCAAGAAGCAGAACAACAAAAGATGATTTTGGTTATCAAGAACCAAGAACCAAGGCTACCAAGAAATAGAGGTATTAATAAATCACATTAGGGGATACATTTATACATGTAATCTTGAATGGATCGATAATCAGCAATTGTAGATTGTACACACTCAGGTCAATGATTATTTTTTTCTGCATTCTAACAAGTGTAGCAAATAGAAGAAATCCTTTCAAGAAAGGCAGATTTAACAATGCCATTGTAAATATTTTAACCGAGTGCACACTAAACAATGTTGCTAAAGCTCTTAATAGAGTAGACCTTAACTAGTCTCCACATAATACTCCAAATAGGGTAGATCATCAGAAGTGATCAAATTGTAAGCCTTAACCACCCCCTTCCAATCTACAGATAGTGATGTTTTTGTGGGTGCCATCCCCACCGCAGTTTTTACCTTCTAACATGGGTTTTTTGTATTACCATATCTTGTGTTACATGTCAATTACTTTCATGAATTTTGCTATGAATGCTTACATGTTTGTTAAAGTTTATGAATTGATATATCTTACATAAAGATAGTATAGAATAGATGGTTGGTTATACAATCGATTACACAATGGATAAAGGTTAAAAGAGATAAAAAAAATTTAGAGGTACTGATTCACACCTCCCCTCTTAGTACACACTTCTCATTATTTCCAACAATTGGTATCAAAGCTAGAACTCTTATTTGGAAATTTTAAAGACTTAAGAGAAAAGATCATACAATAGAGAAGTACAGGCTTGACAAGAGTATTGAGAATCAGAAGCTAGAAATTTAGATCTTCTATGAGTAGTATAAAGAAGCTAGAATCAAAATGAGATAGTTGCTAGATGAAAGAAAGATTATAGCATCTCTCTATAATGAAATAGATTATCATGAAGAAGTGATACCAGATCTATTTTAGTCTTCAGGATCTACAACTAGCAAAGCATCAGACACATCAGAAGAAAGCATCACAAGTCTAAATGAAATCAATCAAAATCTGGATGGACAAGTGAAGTCTCTACAAATCAGTCACGAGACATAGATGGTAAGAATGATTGATGTCATGAACAATGCTAGACATGATGAGAAAGAGAGAACACTAGCTATTGATGATAGAAGGAAGATTACTAAAAAGATAAAAGAGAAAGAGCCAAAAATACAAAGACTTACAAAACATAATCATGAGATTACAAATCAGATTATTTTTATGAGTCAAGAGGCAAACATAATGATTACAAAAATTATTGAAATAGTATAAGCTATTGGTGAGCTAAGGGAAGAAAATTAAGAATTCTTCAGCAACAACATAATGAAATTATTAGGAGAGCTGAATAAAGAAATAAAAGAATGGATGATTTTATTGATGGACAAAGGAGAGCCAACAACAACATCAGGCTAGGCTATACTGAGAATGGATAATCACCCTATCAATTTGATCCAAAGAATGTCTATGCAAATCCAAGACCAAGAAAGCTGACATGTAATCACTGTGGAAGGCAAGGCCACACATCAAATGTTTGCAGAAGAAAATTGAAAGGTATTCCTAAATCCACATCTTCATTCATAGGAACTTGTAATAAATGTAACAAGAAAGAACATAAAGCTTATGAATGTAAATCTGAGGTGAAACAACCAAAGAAGGAAATCTACATGGAAAAATACTGTCCTACTTGCAAAATGTGTGGGCACACATCTCTTGAATGTTGGAAGAAGAAAAAGAAAGCATAGAAGCCTAAAGGTCAAGAAATTGCCTATCAACTAAAAAGATTCGGTAACCAATATGTATGGGATTACAATACATGGGAAAATTGTATAGCATGTGGAAGATTTGGTCACATAGATACAAACTGTATGATACAATGGACAAGAAAGTCTAGAGGCTGGACTAACCCCAGAATGGCATGTCTATACTATCATAAATTTGGTCATCTTAAGAAAGACTGTAGAGACTAAATGACAGAGACCAGCACCTTTTCCAATGGAAACACCATTGAAGACATCGGGAAGATGAGGAAAAAAATATGGAGGAAAGCCACAAACACTGATGAAGCTTGACCGAGAAATGCAATTGGTGACACCTTATCCAATGGATTTGGTGACATCACCACCCCCACCTAAGAAGAACAAGTAAGTATGGAACTATAATATACCAAGTTATATTTTGCATAAGTTCCATTATACATAGTTAAAATACCAAATCAACATGATTAAAGATGCACTATGGTATTACTTGTTATAATTCTGCAAATTCAATTTCATTAGTTAATACATACCAAAATGCATCAGTGTCTATTCAAAGCTAAAGTTGTCTACACTTATCAAGAATCGTCGGTTAACACATAAAGGCTAAGTCGCTAGTGTAAACCGAGATCCGTCGGTAATCATTTTAGTTGACAAAGTTGTCTTCGCCATACACCAAAATCCGTCGGTGAACATAATAAGTTAACAAGCTACCTAAAAGCATCGGATTATCACCAAAAGAGAAGTTAGTTTATTACCCGATGACTCCGTCTTCACACACTGAGGAGTGGTTGAGCATTAATGAATTGACTTAGGGAAACATCTATAAATAAATGATCGAAGGGTTTCATTTCTCACCAAGAAACAAGAGAAAAGCCAGAGCACAAAGGAACAACATTGAAGAGTGACTCCAACTCGATTCACAAGCACTGCAATAGACTCCTTACAACTATAGAGGTGAAAATTAAGTACTATCATAAACTGAGAACTATGTTTATCATTTGTGGGAGAGCCCTAATTTCAGAATCAATGGCAACCACATCAAGAACCACTAAGCTCAAGAAATTTAAGAAGAACAAGGTCAACCTAATAAATAATAGTACATGTGAGGAACCTAAGTATAACATATTCCCAAAGGTTTCCTTGCAACCTAACAATGCTGGTGCATTCTCCAGAATACTAGCGAGGGTTTTGCTTGTCAAAGATGTGCGAGCATATATACACTGCAAGATAGCAGAAATCAGAGACCTGGAAGTTGATCAAGCTTTCAAGAAGCTTTGTAACAATGATGGCACTATCAAGGAAGAGCACAAGCACATTGAGGTAAAAGGGCTCACAAATTCCCTATGGTTTCCAAAGGAGTTCAATACCGAATGAATTTGTTTAGTACTAAGTAGGAGTCAAAAAATTATGGTTGGATGAGCCAAAAATGAAAACCAGGGATGTAATTCACACTGTCACCGGTTATCCCATAACTGATAAGGTAAAGGCACTAAAGCACCCACATAAACTTGAAATTGAGAAGAATACAGAAGTCACATGGGATGGAAGAGGACTAAAAGTATCCACCATCAATGATGATGAATTAAAATTTGGATAATATGTCTTAGGATAAAAGTTATTTCAGGCTAGCAGGATGAACAACATTGCATCTAGGGTAGTGGATACAACTTACAAGATTGTTAAGAAGGGAATACAGTTGGATCTATCAGAAATGATACTCGGACAATTAGAAGAGAACACGAAGACAATAAGAAATGCAAATTCAAATTCATGTAATTTTGGTTCTCTAATAATGTGCATATTTTTCTATTTCCAAGAATCTTTCCCATCAATAGGAAATGTGCAATGGGACACAAAAAGACCAGTGACTATACAGATTAGTGATTTCATAAAATCACTAGGAGATAACTTTGAGTCAGTCATGGATGAATACTTTGTTGGATTCAAAGATAGAATGCAAAAGAGAGTAAGGATTCTAAAATAGTTAATTGAAAAGTTCAAAACTGACATTTGTTTTATGGTAGAAACTGACTATACATACATCAAGCAAGCTATATCAAGGATGACATGGCTATCTCCACTTGACTATGAGGTGAACATAGATCAAGCATCAAATGAAATTG
This sequence comes from Thuja plicata, assembly GCA_018584345.1. NCBI lineage: Eukaryota > Viridiplantae > Streptophyta > Pinopsida > Cupressales > Cupressaceae > Thuja > Thuja plicata. The sequence continues at coordinate 149,794 of MU226934.1, forward strand.
AGGAATTGATAAATGAGCCATTAGATAACACACAATCTAAGTTTGGAACTTATGAGGAAGCCAAAGAAAGGATTAAAATTGGCTTGCTTGTGAAGAAGATTGATAGAAAGAAAGAAAAAATGGTTAAAAATTTGAAGAAAAGGTTGTTGGTAATAGAAGAAGAAACTAAAAAGAAAGAAGAAACCAAGGGTCACTCACCCATCGGTGAAGCTAAAAATGAGAGTGACTCAAAGTCAACAAAGTCAGACACACCACTACCTCCACCAGATAAGAGACCTAGGACCACTGTTGCATCTAGGACCAGGAGTCAGACAACAAAGGATGCAAGTCCTTCATTGATAAAGAAAGGTCAAGTAAGGACCTATAAGAGGAAACCTCAAACACGGAAAAGGGGGCCAACAAAAAGAAGAAAGTTCTTAAGAACAAGGGAAGACATTGAGGACACCGAACAAGATTAATCTATCCAAAAGGAAAATAATAAGATTCCTAAAACCATCAATGAAATATGTGCATCAATGATTAAGTCAGGATCAATTACTGAGTCCAAGATTAAAAAATGGCTAAGTCTGGACCCCATGGACTAGAAAAAGATTGAGGAGGCAATTATCACAATGATGAGTATATTTAAATATATAAAAATATAATTTCATAAAAAAATCCCCAAAGAGCTATATGAAAGAATATGTGCCAGATGGACTTATGCATTAAAGAATGAGAAGGAGATAAGGGAAAGAGTCCTAGTCTCTCTTATGCCTCCCGAATCTAAAATGGAGGAGATGATGGAGAAACATGGAAAGGAGTTATCACCCAATATGAGAGCTTACAAGATTCTACAGGGAAAGCTTATAGAGCTAGAGAAGGATAGTAACAAAATTTGGAGTAAAATACTCAATAGACCTACTGAGGAGGCAAGCCCTAAGAGAAAATTACATCTCACAAATGAGCCTCATAATGATGACTCTCTGACTAAACCTAGCCCAAATCACATACTGATAAATGACATAGAGTATGTCACAACAATAGAATTGGACAAAGAAGAATTGAACACAACAGTAAACAAGGATATGGATGTTGCTAATGAAACATGGCCAGAAAATACTATGGACAATACTGTTATTGACAACATCGATGATCCTAGAAATGAGGTAAATAAAGATGAATATATTAATATTACATCTGATCAACCTAAGGATCAATATACATATGTTGATGTTGCACAAGTACACATACCAGGATAGATGCCATTATTGATTCAAGAAATCAATATAATCTCACAGAAGGAGAATACCCCCAAGCCCAATACAAGCATACCCGAGGATGCAAGAGAAGGAGAAAAGAAAGATGCAACCGATGAACAAGAGGTCATAAGAAGAGAAAAAAAATATGGTGATCAAAATGTCACAAATATAGATCACACATAACAAATAGATGGAGACCAAACATAAAAAGATGTACAAGTGAAAAATGCAAATGAGGTGCAAATAGAGAAAGATGAGAAAGATAAGACAGTTGATAACATGCCTAAGGACACAAAAGGCAAAGCTGCATATACACCAAAGGTTGATAAGGAGACATCCTCAAACAACCAATAGGCAAACAGCGAGCAATAGGAAAAAAGGTACAACACCACATAAGCTATCTAGTAGCACAATAGACCAAGAAGAGAAGATGGCTATGGTTTTGCATACAAGTGCATCACAAAAGAAGAAGAAGAAAACAAAGAAGAAAAAGTTGGAAGTCACACTTGATGAGATCATAGAAATACCAAAGTGTGATCTAACTAATTTAGTTTTTTAATCACTCCAAGAATATGGAGAAATATGTCAAAGCAAATATTTGTAAGAAAAGCTTAAGAAGTAGCACCGAGACTCATTGGTACTAGAGACCACAAGGGATATATTAAACAAGATAGTCCCCGAAATTGATGTTGATCACAATTCTCCCATTCTGGATCAACTTTCTGTTCTCACCAAATCCATCAAAAAACATAATATAGATGCAAAAAAGGTGATTGAGGAACAAGAAGAACATAAGTTTCAATACAAATTGACAGAAAAGATAAGCCAAGAAGTGGAAGAAAATAAGATAAAGCATTTAGAGTTAACCAATGAATTAGAGCCAATCATTACTGAAGCTATTTCATTAATTCAAAAGCTATTCACTTTAGAGAAATTTACAAAGGATAATAATGACAATATTGCAAATATTGATTCTATTCTAAATGCAAGTGCTCAAAGTCTAACCATAGATGGAAATGCAATCAAATTGCATTATGAGAAGATCATTGAAATCAAACAGTTAAGACAAGAAATTTGGGAAGTAGAATCACAATCCAGAGAAGAGGTTACTGAAATATAGGCTCTACTTGTTGGTAAGTGATCAATTTTGTGTAATGTGATTCAATTTTTGGTTGTCATTTATGGAAACACATCTGGATTACAGATTGATTCCTATAAAGATAAGTTTTGTTGATTCTGTAATTGACTAAGTATAGAAGCAGAGATACAAAAGTATTTTGGATATCCAAGATCAAGATTGATGAGTTATGACATGCGAGCTTAGAAGAAGTTAGTATGGGGTATGTGTGACCTCCACCTAAGATCGATCTAGTTTTGGTAATGTCTACGGTGAGTTAGAAATAATTGAAGATAGACAAACTGCAACAGAACATCGATACAGAGCAGTTGGACATAAGCAAAGATTGAGAGAGTATGACATGGACTCGAGGAAATCGGAGTTGGATTATGGTTGATGATAACCTATACTTTGACTATGAAAGATCGCCAACTATGAGTTTAACTTTTATTTTATTAAATTTATTTTTTATTAGAAGCTGACTATGTAAAATCTGCATTGAGAGCCGATTGGGTGAAAGAAAAACATATTTATGTAAGATCTTTTTGTGAAAGAAAATATAGAGGAATGTTTATTATGTTATGTGGAAGATGCAAATTGTAGAGCAAAGAACACAGAGATCATTGATGAGTTATAAATAGGAACCATCTAAGCATTAGAGATGCTTGTTATTTTTCATTATTGAGAATATTTTATAACAAAATTACATTGTAGAGCTATATTCTCAGTTGGCCTCTAACAGAGTGTTGTGAACGTTTAACGTGGTTGTAATTCCTTTAACAAGGAAATGCAATATATAATATTCATGTCCTAACAGGGCTAGGTCTCCTAATAGGGACACTATACTTTAGTGCATGCTTGTGGGTATCATCCCCACTAGGGTTTTCTCTTGGCCAGGGTTTCCTCAACAAAAAAATATGGTGTTATGAGTTCTGTGTCATTTTCTTATATTCTTTTCATTACTGAAAGTTTATGGTTAATGTTTAAATGGTTGAAGAATTTAATTAAGTTTTGTAATACTGATTCAACCCCACTCTCAGTATTGTCCAATCCTAACAATTGGTATCAGAGCCTTTGGCCCTTGGAGAAAAATTCTAATAGCTTGAGGGAGATCAGAATGGATTTGTATAGTTTGCAAGAAAAATTTGATGCTGCACTTGAAGACCTTGACAAAGAAAAAGTAGAGAATGGAGAGTTGAGATTCAACATGCGAAGAGCTAAGAAATTTATAAAGAAATTCAAGAAACAACTTTATCTTTCTAGAAGTCAAAGACAAGATCTTATGGTTTAGATAAAAGAGGATTCAAATAAAGACAATTCAGATCAGGTGAGGCAACTGAAAGAAGAGAATGAAACTCTGAAACTTGAGAATGATACTATGACTAAAGAAATACAGATACATAAGGATGCTAAAAAGAAAGTTGAAGAAGCTTTAAACAGTGCATTAGATCAAATGAAGAATGAGGCTGACAACTACAAGAACAAGTATCTAGTGTATGTTTCTGAATGTTGACCTCTAAATCAGCCACAACACAACATAGTCATTGCTCAATCGTCGAATCACGAAGATGAACATGAATTGCTCATTCCATAATATCAATTGAATCGACCTGTTGCCTCCTATTTAGTTTGAGTGTTTAATTACTCTCAGAATGAGAGCCAACAACCATAGACCATTGCTAAAATGGAGGATTTGAAAGCTTTGAAAACTGAAATGAAATTTATTATATATGAGAGATGCAATTGTAATGTAGGAATGAAGATGTAGATTTTAAGCTAAGAAACTTGAAAGAGATAACATAATTAAACTACTTGATAAGTAAACAAACTAAATTAAGATGAAGAATGCCATTAAGCTAAATGAAATTACACTAAATATCCAATAAAAGCTTGGAAATATGAGAGAATTGAGACATTAATTCACTATAGTTTTGGTACTCTAAAAATTTCTCTCTTCAAATGAAGGAAAGAAGGTCCATAATATAGAAAATCCTGAAGAGAGGATGAAGAGTTTCTTGGGAAGAAACGACTGACTCTTCATCTTCATGGAGGAAGGTGAGACAAATATGAAGGAATTATTTAATTAAATAAATGAATTATTGCCACATGGGTGGCTTTTGTTTGAATTATTAAATTCAAGAGAAGATAATCCATTCAAATAACCAAATAATATTTAATTCCCTTGATGTGTATTAGCTAAAGGGGGTGGGATTAATTTAATTTAAAAGCACTTAGGACTTTAGAATTAAATTAATTAATGATAGGGATTTTTAGCTAATAAATCTTGAAAATTTAGGAATTAAATATGGTGTAAGATTTATGCAAATTTAAGTTTTCTGCATTTGAGACTAAGTCAATTAAAGACAATTAGGAAGGAGAATTTGCCTAGTACAATAGGACTTTGATGATGAGAAAATACACCAAAATTGATTAGAATTGTAAGGTACCAATTTTGGGGTATTACATTTTTCCCCTCTTTAAATTGATGTGCGAGCAACACATTGATTCAAAGAATAGTCTGATGTGACAGATGAAGATTTTAGGAGTCTAGGTTAGGTTGCCAAGACACCGATCAGATCGAGAAGTAGAACCATCTTTAGAACGAAGCATGATTCTCTAAAGTCTAAGCTAGATTGTGAAGACAATGGTCCAAATACCAATTGAGAGAAGATTGGAATAGGGGTTAGATTGCCCCAATGTCCGCTGATAGCTAACGAAGATTTAGGACTATCTCAAGAATCAAGGTTAGATTGCCCCAATACGAAGGTTAGCCCTCTAAGATCCGGGTTAGGTTGCCCAGATAATGGTTGAAAAGAGCTTTTGAGAGCCATCTTTAGAACTAAGCATGACTTTTAGGAATTAGGGTTAGATTGTCCCAATACCCAATGGGATTTCAAGAATCATGTCTAGAATGAAGCTTGATCCTTGAGGATCCAAGTTAGATTGCTTAGATACCTAGAAAGATAGATGACAAGATGACCAGATGCGAGGCATCAAGATGCCCCTAGAGATTCAAGATCATGGAATATCCAATTTTGACCATAAGGTATGAAACACTGAATATGCCCTAAGTGATGAGATGCCCCTAGCAATGGGGTTTTTGATTCAGACCAAACTAATTTGAGAATGATGTGAAGATTCAATGATGCAATCATCCTGCCCCCTCGAGAGTGAAATCAAAAGATGACACAACAAAAAGATGATCGACAACAAAAGATTGCAGATAGAAGTAAGATCAAAGATCTAGAGGAATTCAGAGATAGATCAAGAGAGGGCATAATTGATTTAGAGTGATTGGGAGGTCCTGTTGACTAGGTTTGACCATAGTTGACCAAGTTTGACCATAATTGACTAGAGTTGACTTTTGATGAAAAGATTGTAGAAGCTGAGAAAATGATTATGAGAGATGATTCTGACAAGAAAGCGATGTCAGAAAGTTGACTGCACAAGCGTCGAAGCATGTCGGTCCCAAAATTTTAAAATGCGATTTTGAGCTACTTAGGAGTGTCAGATTTCAATTTTGATCATGAAAATGGATTCAGAACCGGACACTTGTGTAGTTAAGAGGAATCCAGGACAAAAGATGAGAAACTTCAAAGAATGAGAGGACAATGAAGAGAGCACCAAAATTATTGCTATGCAAGCTGAAAATGCGAATGCAAGCCTAAGCTAAATGCAACCCTAGGAATTGGTTGTTGGACTCATCACATAATTATCATCATCGAGTTTTGGAACATTGGAGTTGATACAATCCTTACTAGCACCAATGCAACCATAAGGACATGAATATGACTTTCATTAGATAAAATGTAGGAAATGAATGTAAGCGCTAGGGCACAAAAGCCAAGATGACCTGAACATTGTTTCCAGTTTGATATAGTAAGAGTACACAAGTAAAAAAATAGAGCAATAACAATCAAAGAGATAGTTCCAACCTCCTCTTGGCATACAAATAAAAAATATTGAGGTATGTGAGGCTTTCCCACCTTAATGCAGAAGCTCTTATCACATACACCATGTTTATTTGACGTTGTCGGATCATCAAACCACACCAACAAGCAGTAGACAAAAGAAAATATCAATGAAAACCATGAGAATAGACAACATACAAAGAAAGATTCAATCATAGCTCAGCATGTTTCAAATTTTATGAATGTGCATGTGTTTTAGGGGTTTTGAAAAGCACCATTGTTCTTGTGAGTGCGATGTGTTTGATTTTCCTCGATAGATGTTTACGCTGGTGATATCCAATGTGTGTTGAAAAAAATAGATGTGTCCAAAGATAGTGTTGAAAACCACTATTTAATTGGGGTGTTGAGAAACACCAGTTTGTGCCAGTAGATAGTTTTCCTTTAGAACTGGCAAGATTACAAACTCGAGTGTAAACTGAAGATGCAGTCAAAGTGGGAAGCTATGCCCCCAAGTAATGCACATTGATGACTAACTTGACTTATAAAGAGAGGATGAATCCAAGTGGATTGCCCCCAAGTTATGATGCTGGGGTTGTGTCAAGTCAGGTGAGATCTTGAAAAGACCCAAAGTATCATGAAAGTGACTGAAAGCTATGTACAGACTAAAGCAAAGCATGTGAAGACTGAATATCAATAGATAGAGCATTTGGGTATAACTCCAACTGTAATGGATTGATGTCAAATATGAAGATAGTGAGTTGATGCGATAAATCTTAGTAGTACAGTGATAGTAGGAAGATGCAGTGAGAATCACTGGTGACTGACGTGAGAAATATTCTCAAGTATAAAGATCAGCGTGAGATCTAGGCATCAGTAGGAAGACTTAGTGAGAACCACTGGTGACTGATGCAAAGAGGAGAGAGACTCCAAAAGATAGGATAATGCCCCCTAGACTAGGAAGATGCCCCCAAGAATATGACCAGTTTCAATCCATGTGAAGTTGAGTAAAATCCTGAAAATAACTAAGAGCGAATGCATGAGCGAGCAAACTAAAGTAGGAAAGAAGGAGAGCAAATTGAAAGAAAGCCAAGGGATGCCGCGATAGATAGAGCATTGTGAAACAAGAGGTGCCTATTTACCAGGTTTTCACCATCTTGGCATAAATTCTATTTTCTACCATGACGCTTGTTTACTAGGTTTTCATCAATGGCACATTTTTCTCTTTTTTTTTGTATTTTTTCATTTTTTGATTTTTTTTTTGATATTTTTTCTTCTTTTCAATTTTTTTGGTATTATCAAGGCACCTGTTTACTAGGTTTTCACCAAGATAATAGATACATCAAAGTGCCTATTTGCCAGGTTTTCACTAAGATGATCATTTTTTTAGGACATTTTGCAATTTTTAGGATTTTATCAGAATAGAGTATGTACATGAGCATTCAGAAGACATCTCAACTATAGAACTTCTTCAGATGAATAGCATTGATAGGCTCTTTGAGCTATTTGTCCTCTATGGTAGAGAGCTGGTAAGCACCAGACCCAAATACTACAGTGATAACATACAGGCCAAGCCATTTTGGTTCAAATTTTCCTTTCTGGACCCGCTACTGTTGATTCTTAGGGTTCTCTCTCAGGACAAGATCACCCATTTGGAATTCCCTTGGTCTAACCCTCTTTTTGTAGCTTTTAGATATTCTCTTCTGATATGCTCAAAGATGATCAAATGCCACTTTCTAACGTTCATCCAGTAGTTCTAGCTCTTGAAGCTGAGATATTCTGATATCATCATCAGTAATGAGGCCCTTTAGAGAGACTCGCAAGGTAGGAATCTAAACCTCAATAGGAAGAACTACATCTACACCATAAACTAGAGAAAAGGGCATCTCCCTTATTGGTGTCCGTATACTAGTGCGGTAAGCCCATAAATCCAGATTAATCTAGAGATGCCAGTCTCGTCTAGATTTGTGTACTATACGGTGTAAGATCTTGAGAATAGTCTTATTTGAAGCTTCCGCATGTCCATTACCCTGGGGATAATAGATAGAAGACCAATGCTGAATAATTCTAAACTTAGCTCATAATTATTTTAGATCCTTGTTCTTGAATTTCCCCCCATTGTTAGTGATTATTGATGAGGGTACACCATATCTATAGATGATGTAGTTCAGTATAAACATGGCCACAGACTTGCCATCAGCTACGATGAGGGGCACTGCCTCAACCCATTTGGTAAAATAGTTTGTAGAAGTAATGATTTATTTATATCCCCTTGAAGAAGATGAATGTATCTGACCCACCAAGTCAAAGGCCCACTGCTGAAATGGCCAAAAGTTGACGAAAGGAATGAGATCCTTGGCAGGAGTGTGGATCATATTTCCATGAAGTTGGCACTGTTTGCAAGATTTAGCAAATTGTGTAGCTTCTTTCTCCATATCAGGCCAATAGTAACCAGCTCTAATAATTTTGTGAGCCAATGTCAGGATATTTCAGTGAGACCCACAGACGCCTTCATCCACCTCTACTAATGCACACTTGGACTCATCAGGTTCTAAACACCTAAGGAGGGTACCATCTAGACCTCGCCTATATAAGTTGTTAACTATGATGACAAATCATGAAGCACTGCAGATTAAGTGACGTTTCTCATTTTGGGTGTAAGTGTTTGGAATGATCTGGTCATAAAGGTAGGATTAAATATGGTGGTAGCGGGATGATTCATACCCAATGACTAAATAGATCATCCAAGATTTAGGGGAGTTATAAGTAGGGTAGCATAACGTCTCCACTAGGAATTCATGTCAGAAGTCATTTTTTGGCATTTGTAACAAGGAAGCCAGAGTAGGCATGGCATTGGCTACTTTATTATCTGACATTGGAATTTGTTGGAAAGTAATGTGTGCAAAGTATTTCTTGAGATCATAAACCATCTTTTTATAAGGCACCAGTTTTTCATCTTTTCTTTGGTAGATATCATTCACCTGATTGATAACCAACTGTGAATCTCCAAAGACCTTTAGCTTATCAACACGCTATTCAATAGAAATATTTAATCCATTAATCAAGGCTTCATACTTAGTAGTGTTATTTGTGCAAGGAAACAACATTTTGTAAGCCTTTGGTAATGAATACCACTGAGGTGTAATGACCAAGATTCCAGCATCTGACCCCTGCTGGGTGAATGATCCATCAAAGAACATGGTCCATTCCTGATGTGTGAGAAGCATGATGGACTCATCTAGGAACTCGATCCTTAATGGTTGATAATCTACAATATGTGCCTTAGCCAATTGATCTGCAATTGCTTGCCCTTTGATAGCTTTTCTTTGCACATACTCAATGTCAAATTCACTGAGTATCATTACCCACTTAGCTATTCTACCCTTGAGGGAAGATTTGTTGAGTAAGTAGTGTGAGCAAGCATGTAATGCCATAATTTTTGGGAAGTGAAAACCACTACCAAGCAAGCTTTCTCAATGATAGAATAATTCATTTCATAGGAGACCAATGTTCTGCTAATGTAATAGATTCCTCTTTCTTTATTATTTTGATCTTCTTGGGCCAATAGAGCACCCATAGATGTTTATGTGGTGTAGATGTATAATATTAATGAATTCCCATGAATAGGAGGCATTAATATAGGTGGATTAGCTAGATATTGTTTGATTTGTTGAAGACCTTGTTCACATTCTTTATTCCATTCATAGGTCACACCTTTATGTAGAGTTTTAGTAAATGGCTATGACTTGTCAGCTAGCTGTGAGATGAAGCACCAGATAGACTGAAGCTGACCTTGAAGACCTCTCATTTGAATAATATTGCAAGGTGGAGGAATTTCCATGATAGCTTGCACCTTTCCAGGATCCACCTTGATACCTTTTGTGGAGATGATATAACCAAGCAATTTTCTGAAAGTTACTCCAAATGCACATTTCTTAGGATTGAGACGTAGTCTAAAATTTTCCATACAATCTAGTATAGGACCTAGATCAGTCAGATGTGCCTTCCTATCCATGCTTTTAGCAAGGGTGTCATCAAAATAATCCTCCATTGTTTTGTGCATCATATCATGAAATATGGTAGTGACTGCTCTCTGATATGTGGCTCTAGCATTCTTGAGACCAAAAGGCATAACATTCCAGTAGAAAGTGCCCCATGCACAAGTGAAAGTAGTCTTTTCTTGGTCCTCTGGTGCAATTTTTATTTGGTTTTAGCTAGAGAAACTATCCTTTAGGGAGTACATTTTGTACCCTACTATCATATCCACAATAATATCAATGTTGGGTAGTGGGAAATCATCTTTTGGACATGCCTTGTTTAAGTCCCTGAAGTCTATGTAGACTCTGATAGATTTTTCATGCTTCGACACTGGAACTATGTTAGAGATCCATTCTACATAGTCAATTGCTCTAATGAACCCGACTTTTAGGAGTTTCTGTAATTCTGCCTTGACAAGTAGAGCCATATGTGGATGCATTTTTCTGAGTTTTTGCTTGACTAGTTTTACTCCAAGAGCTATTGACAGGTTATGCATGATAAGATCAGGATCTACACCATGCATGTTAGAGTATTTCCAAGTAAATTTTATCTTTTTCTCTTTAATGAAATCTGTGAATTCTTTGAGTTCTTTTGTAGACAATGATTTAGCCACATGAATAATGGGCGAATGTTCTTCTGTACCCAAATTTACTGGCTGAGTCGGCTCAATTAGCACTGATGATCGCTCTTGGAAATGACTTAGAAGCACATCAAGTATCTCATCCTCAAGCACCTCAGAGAGGTTTTCACCTTCGGATATGTCTTTTATTTTTACTTTTTTCAGCTCTAACACTACCACAATGTGGTTTTCACCGTTAGAGAACCTATTTTATTTCTTTTGATTTTATGACTAAGATACTTGATATCACTTTCGGTCATGCTGACACTGTCTTCACTAGTGGAGGAAGTTATAGGTTCACCAGCATGGAGATAACAGGCTAGAGCATAGTCATTCAAGAATGTGAGGACTTCGTTGGATAAGGAAGGGGAATTCCAGTATATTAGCTCAAGATGTTGGAGTGAGAGAGAAGTGATGGGTTCAAGTGCATTCATGGTATATCATCAAAAGAATGAAATAGTAGGCTAAGACCTAGAGAAATCTCATCCAAAGGTGTATTCAAATCCATTTGACTCCTAGCAACCATAGTAGAAGACACGTTAACATCTATGGAATCAGACTTATTAGACCTTACACTAGACCCTTCACTTATGTTGAGAATGCTTTTAGATGTATGTGTAGTATCAACATTCCTATCAAAGGATCCTTCTGAAAGACTGTTGAACTCATATTCATGGGAATCTATGTCTAAAATCTTACTGGGATGTTTGCACCATGAAGGTTTGAGATTTCTTGTGACACCAGCCTGTTCTTGCGCAAACTGCTCTTGAAACTGTGATGGTATGTATCGTTCACCCTAGAAACTAGGGTCTTGTGACACTTTCCATTATTCTCATGTCAGAGGAGTGAATGGAATAGCACCATTGGAGTCACTACCAGCCTTGGTTGTACTAGCATGTATTATGACATCATCTGGCTTAGCAAAGAATGCTGCTAGATATAGAGGAATTGGATAAGGAAAGTAATCCTCGTTGGAGCTATCCTCTAAGGTGTCCACTATAGTTGTTCCCTTAGGTTCTGGTTCTGGTCTAGGTTCAGATTCAGATATGAATTTGTTAATCCCTAGATGGAACGGGATCTTCTTGAAGCCTAAACTAGTTGTATCTTTCCTTCTTCAACCTGTAGCTTTAATAGCTTCAACTAGCCCATTACCATTCATCCCTATTGGACCACTCCCTTTGTATCCAAAGTGTTTCATGATTTTAAGACCTTCACTATTGGGATCTAGTTCATGAGCTAGGGTGGTCTTTTTAGATATGTCCTTTCCTTTGTAAAGCCAAGCTTTAACAGCTCTTTCCTCATCTTCATCTTCTAATAATTTTGAAGCCTATACAAAAGCACCATCATAAACTATTTCAAGAGAAGTAGTAGGAGATTTATTGTTCTTAGAAGGTCTCCTGTAAGAATGAGGAGACGGAGGTAGAGCTGCTAATGATAGCACAATTTCTATTTGATACCCCCCATGCCTATGTCTTTGATTTTAAAAGTCTATTCCATGTCTCTAAGCTTCGAATCATAGAATTCTATAGATTCTCTATTAGTAGGAACAAAACTATTAGCTGACTGTGTGAGTGTATTACAAGAATAGCCCATATTAGTAGGAATTGTCACTTCTATGCTATGGAAAGGAAACTTGATGCACTGATGATACTTAGAGGGAACCACTTGAATTTCATGGATCCACGGTCTTCCCAATAGGATATTATAAGCAAGAGGAATGTCCAGCACTTGACAAGTGACATCTCTTTCAATAGGTCCAACCCGAATAGGTAGCACAACTAAAGATTTAGAATTTCTTTCTTCTTCATCATAGGCTTTGATAGTAATTTCCTTGTGGGAATCTATGCGATCTTCATCATAACCTAGCTAAGTGAGCAAGTGAGTAGAGCAGATGTTGAGGCCAGCGCCATTATCAATAAGGATGCGACTGATGCACTTTTGGCCAATCATGACCTCTATATGCAAAGGGGTGTTATGCGGGTGGCTGACCAAATGGTCATCTTCTTCTAAGAAAGACAGATAGTGTGATGAAGTCAAGTGACCCACTATAGATTAAAACTGATAAAGATTAATGTCTTTGAGGATGTTAGCCTCTATGAGGGCTTTATCTAGAATCTGCCTGTGAGCAGGCGAGATCTTCAACAACTCAAAGATGGTTATTTGAGCATTGGTTCTTTGTAGCTGGTTGAGAATGCTATAATTAGAAGTAGGAGGTGTGGGGATCATTTTTGTGGTCTTATTGGTAGGGCCAATAGTAGCTTTATCCGTGGGTTGCTTCGGTGTGGACGTAGTAGTAGGAGGGTTAGGACCCTTAAGAGTGATCTTAGCACAGGATCTAGTAACGATGTTTGTGCAATCTTGGGATGATTTGGGTTCAGATGAGAAAGAACCAGGGCCTCTCAAGAAAAATGGGGTCTTAGGCTTAGGAGCATCTCTGCTCCCCTTGATTGTAATCACATCACAATACTCAACTTTGACAGGTTTGATCATGTTCATGACATTTTCATTAGTGGTATGCATGTAGTTAACCTTGGCATTGTTGTTCTTAGTGTTGGAAGACTCACCTTTCTCGTGAGGAGGAAAGGGATCTTTAAATGCCTAGTGATCTGAATTCTTATTATGATTATCCACAACAATATCACCATTATCAATCAAATCTTGGACCTTATGGCGCAACTGAAGACAAGTAGAAGTCTTATGACCCTTGTTCTGGTGATAGTCATAGTATGCATTATTGTTCCACCAATGGGGTCACAGTTATGGATCATATGGACACTTGTCCAAAGGAGTGAGAACCTAGTTTTGCACCAAAGTCTTGTAAACTACATCAAGCAATTCTCCCAAGGAAGTGAATTCATGCTTGGGTCGAGGGGCCCAAGGTTTTTTGCTAATCTGGAAGGTGGCTGAGTGTTTGTTGCAACCTTTTCAATATTTTTGATCACTTGTACACTAGAAGTAAGATTGAAAACTCATTTTGAAGGAGTCGGGGTCACATTATCAGCCACTCCATCATTCACAATGTCCCTATTCTTGTTGACAAACTTCCCTTTATCTTTGTTGGAAGAGGAGGAACCTTGTTTTTTGTCTTTGTACAAAGTCGATTCTCCTTTCTTAACCATAAACACCTCTATCCTCATAGCTTTCTTAATCATGCTATCAAAATTGAGGGGACCTTGAAGCTGTACCTGATACCCAAAATCAAGAGTGAAATTGTCCAAGAAGATGTCGAGTTTCTCAGATTTGTGTATTTTACAAGGATACTTGGTGCACAGCTATCTCCATCTCTAGAGAAATGTCAGGAATGGCTGCCCTTGTCTTTGCTTGAGATTGAAAAGGTCCCTAATATTGATGGGATGCTATATGTTGTGAGAATAATGCTGGATAAAGAGATTTTCCATCTCATCAAAAGTATTAATGCCGGTGGGTAGTCGAGAAAACCACTCCATGGTAGGTCCACCCAAACTTAGGGGAAAGAGACACATTAAATAAGTTTGATCATGAATGAAATCCATAGATAGGGCCCCAAATTCTCTTAGATGATCCTAAGGATTGGTGGTACCTAGATATTTATCATACTTAGGGAGTTCCACACCCTTGGGAAAAGGTGGCATATGAAGACTCCTATCAAAAGGAAAAGGACAGATGCTCTCCATCGTGAATTGTTGTGTGGGTTTGTCCTTATCCTTTACAAGTTGGCTAATTTGGTTTTGCATATCTTGAATAATCTTTTGCAATTTGGTAGTCTTAGTCTCTTCTTATTTAGTCACACATGTTTCCACTTTGAAATCTGGGGGTAGCTTAACTCCTTGGTTTTCCAATTCTAGAAAATATTTCTCTTTATCTTCTGCAAGGAGAATTTCCATCATCTTGATGAGAGCCTTATTAGATTTTGCAGCATCTATGTCATTTTGAGTTATCAAATCATCATCATTACCAAGGATATCATAAATGCTTGGGTTCTGATCTTGACTCTAGTCATGTGGAGGAGGGCGATGGTGATGCTGATCACCTTGTTGACCCTGATCATTTTGAGATTAGTCATGGGCCTCGGTGTATTGACCTTGTAGGAAATTGAAAGGGCTTCCCATGTTGTTGATGTGGGATTGTGCCATGTGCACAAATTTAGTGTGAGTGTGTGTATTTGAGCCAAGAGTTCATGGCCAATGTAACTTTTGGCAGTTCAAAGGGGTCGATGGGTTCAAAAGGATCAATAGGTTCACAAGGATTGATAGGAATAAAAGGATTGGTATGATCAAAAGGATCAATAAGGTAGCGAGGATTGTCAATAGGGTCAACCCAAGTAGGTGACCTTCCAAAGTTTTGTTGATCTAGAAGAAATGAGTTATGTTAATCTTGAAACAATGGTTCAGGTTGTCTTTGAAACAAGGGATTATAGCACTGCTGGAACACCGGTCTCTAATTCAAACTGGGATCTATACTAAATGGTGAGGAGGAACGTGAGGTTCCCTCTTAACTATTAGATTGAACAATAGGTTTGGAATGACCTCTTCCTTGATTACGAGATCTACCTCTACCTATTCTGGAACCATGAATGGGAAATATGTTGCCACTTCTAGTCATAACAGGCATAGACGAAGATGAAATGAGAGAGGACTTAGGATCCAACTAAGAAATCTATCTCTAGAAATAGTGAAAAGGAGATAAAGGCTAGAACAACCAAGATGTGAAATGCACCCAACACAAATCATTGAGAGTATGGCTAGAATAGCCAAGATGTGACTATCACATCGCAAGGTACAAAAGCATAGAAAGGTAGGACAAAGAACAAAGAGACAAAATTAGTTTGAGCAAGAATTGGTTGGTTCACAACTTGAGACAATTAGTTTCAGACTGCAGACAATAAGGAAATAGGCAATCAGATCTCAGACAAAAATCAAATCAAGCAAAAAACTCATCAGTCAATGGGAAATAGCTCACCTTTTTGGAACACCAGGGTACATATTCATGTGAGAAAGTGCTGGTTTACATGAGGAAATGCTTAACTGCATGTGAGAAAATGAGATCTCGCACGAGGAAATGCTTAGTTTCTGGAATCTTGCATGAGAAAACTCTAGGTTTCGACAGATAGACTTAGTTTTTGAGCCAAAATTCAGATTTTGAGACATGGTCAGGACTGTTCTTTGATAGAATTTCCAGATTTAGGACAATTTTATGATAGTTCAGATCAACAATCTCAGTTTGAATGTGACAAGCAATCATTAACAAGCACAAAGTTTTGATCAGGCAATAGTGGCGTAAGAACTAGTCGCAAACAGTTCTATGAAGGGCAAGGCAACTTGGCAGAATCATGGGAGTCTTTGTTTAATCATGATTGGACATTTTAAGACTCAAAATAAGCACTTAGTTATCCCTACAAAAGAAATGGTAGAGAAGAAAAAATTTGTGCCTCACTGGCTTATGTGTATGCATGCACCTCACACAGCTGTGTCACCCCCTAGAGGGCACCCATGTTTTTGGTGTTTCCAAGGACTAAATAATATATGTTTGAAGGTTACCCTTAAAGTAGGGGCCAGTGTCATATACCACTTCAAGCATCCAGGTGCATACCTATGTTGAGAATCTAGGGGAGAGATTCTTCCCTCTCCCTGCGCAAAGATTATGTCTTCTTTTAGAGGTGATCCAGGTAGGAAACTAAATAAGAAAGTTTTTACTGGGCTTCCATTCACAATAACCTTTGGTGTTCTTGATATAGAGCTAGGGCCTCATAGCCACACCAACACTTGAAAGTCATACACTCCTGCAAGCAGGAATGGGAGTGGCACCACTCAATACAATAGATAAGGCTTTCTCAAGATGATAGTCAGAATCATGAGAAAGAATTTACCATGGCTTTGGAGTCTTTGGACTCAACAAAGCATAATTTATTATAGTGAGGTGGAATCAGCGACAATAGGTGTGTACTAACTTTGGTCATTCCCGGAGGTTCAACTTCCGGTAGGCCCTCTAAAGGTGACACAAAACTTGGCTCAAATTTGATGGTTGGATTTTCTGATTCTCTCAAAGAGAGAAGAGCATACTTATCTACCTCTTCACCTTACCCAAACATGCAAGACATATTCATCACTGAGCTAACTCTCGTCCAACCAATTCACAAGATTTTGGGTTTATGATTCTCTCAAAAAGAGAAGAGCATAATCCCCTGACAAGTGAACATGCTAAAGGTTTGTTACCTTTCCTTGCTTCCCTAGGTCTCCATCATGTTAGCAACATTTGGTTCTTGGATTCATCCATGGGTGTCACTTCCATGTAATCAAGAGCCTATTCCCCTATTTTGCTATCAAGATTCCCAAGAGATTTTAACAAGGCCCTAATTATACTATGTGATGAAAGCAATAAACAAGCACAACATTTTAAAATGATCTTCGACAACCATCCTACAAGAAAACCGTTAGCAAGTTTATGTCTTTTTCAAGCATCCTATAGCCTACTATTACGCTGTCAGAGAAATCAGAGAGATGAAAAACAACAGCATGTGAAAATAATCAGGAAAATAGTAACAGTAATTGTAGAAACTGTGAAATTCTAGAGACTGTCACCAAGTCTTGCACGAGGAAGTACAAGGCTTTGCATGAGGAAATGAAACAACTGATGTGAGAAAGTGATTTCTTGCACAAGAGATTTCTAATGAAAGAAAAAATTTGTGCGGTACACTCAGAATTCTCGCACGAGAATTCATACATAGAGAAGTACAGATGTACGACAGAGTACAGAATTTTATCAGAAAATTTTTGAGAGTGAGGTCAGAAATCAATTTTCTTCCCCATGGTGGGTGCCAAAATGTATGTGTCTAAATGTTGACCTCTAAATCAGCCACAACACAACATAGTCATTGCTCAATCATTGAATCGAGAAGATGAACATGAATTTCTCATTCCACAATATCGATCGAATCGACCTATTGCCTCCTATTTAGTTGGGGTGTTTAATTACTCTCAGAACGAGAGCCAACAACCATAGACCATTGCTAAAATGGAGAATTTGAAAGCTTTGAAAACTGAAATGAAATTTATTCTATATGAGAGATGCAATTGTAATCTAGGAATGAAGATGCAGATTTTAAGCTAATAAACTTGAAAGAGATAACATAATTAAACTACTTTATAAGTAAACAAACTAAATTAAGATGAATAATGTCATTAAGCTAAATTAAATTACACTAAATATGTAATAAAAGCTTGGAAATATGAGAGAATTGAGACAATAATTCACTATAGTTTTGGTACTCTAAAAATTGCTCTCTTCAAATGAAGGAAAGCAGGTCCATAATATAGAAAAGCCTGAAGAGAGGATGAAGAGTTTCTTGGGAAGAAACGGCTAACTCTTCATCTTCATGGAGGAAGGTGAGACAAATATGAAGGAATTATTTAATTAAATAAATGAATTATTGCCACATGGGTGGCTTTTGTTTGAATTATTAAATTCAAGTGAGGATAATCCATTCAAATAACCAAATAATATTTAATTCCCTTGATGTGTATTAGCTAAAGGGGGTGGGATTAATTTAATTTAAAAGCACTTAGGACTTTAGAATTAAATTAATTAATCATGGATTTTTAGCTAAAAAATCTTGAAAATTTAGGAATTAAATATGGTGTAAAATTTATGCAAATTTAAGTTTTCTGCATTTGAGACTAAGTCAATTAAAGACAATTAGGAAGGAGAATTTGCCTAGTATAATAGGAATTTGATGATGAGAAAATGCACCAAAATTGATTAGAATTGTAAGGTGCCAATTTTGGGGTATTACATCTAGAACTGGAGAAATACAATCAGATCATAAAAGGTGAACTTTTTGAGGCAAAGAAACACATTGAGAAACTTCACACCAATAGTAATTTGATCGATGAACAAAGAGACAGACAAAAACCCAAAGGTGATATGACTGGTATTGGCTTCAATGAAGCTGAATGTTCAAAGAATCAGGAAGAGAAATCTAATGAAAATATTGATGTTGAGAAACCTTCTATTGAAGAACCTAGAGAGCAGATCAGACCCTTCAAAGGTAGATGCTTTGGTTGCAACAAATTTGGACACATGAAGAGAGACTACAGAGGTAATGCCCCTTTTAGAACTTTTTGTGGTTATTGTTTTAATTGCAATGGATATGGGCACAAGAAAACGGAATAAAAGAAACCTAAACAACTTGGATACAAAAAGGCCAATGGAAGAGAACCTACAATGAAACCTACATGCTACAAATGCCATAATTTGGACACATTGTGAAGTATTGTAAGCTACAAGTAAATCAAGAAAGAAGACCTCCTATATGTTACAAATGCAATGATTCAGGACATATAGAAAAGTTTTGCAGGTATAATGGAGTAAACCACAAAATAATACCACTTCCTATAAATTCATAGAAGAATCAAAATGGTATTTGCAAGAGTGTTGTAGATTTGAAAAATGATTTTAATAGTCGTTTTAAGAAAGTAGAAGATAATAGAAGTGGTAAGATTTGGAAGATCAAGGAAACCAGTGAGACACTAGTTTAGGGAGAGACAATAGACACTACTGGATCTTCATCTGATGGTAGCAAAGAAGAATAGACCTAATTGCCTGATCATGGCCTTAGGGGGAGCATTGGATACATACATCAGAATATATCCTACCCCAATATTTGTGGATTGAGCTTGAGCAACCTTAGGTATGAACTTGGCTGACATCATGAAATATACATCTGAGAGTGAAACATCAGTAGATACATATATTGTGATCATGAGATTTATAGCTGACTAGACAGTATTGAGTAAAGTGAAATTTATGACTTAAACTTGTATAAAGCACCATTTGATGACCTATCTCTTTACCATTTGACAAAGAGAGACCTAAGGAGATCAAAGAGAGAAGGAACTCAGTCTATTCTACAATTGATGTATGTGATTGATTGAAGCAAAAACTTGGAATTCAACAGAAGAAAGGTATTTACATCATCTAGCTATGGATGTACCTATTATTTTTGATGTTGTAGATCGACCTAGGTACAAATTTAAAAAACATCCATTCAAGTCCTATGAAGAGGATCCCGAAGGAGCATTTTCTTAAACCCCTTATGGTTTATTACACTTAGAAGATATTAGGGCTTACATACATTGCAAGTATGATATACTTAGCACTGATGATATTTTTACTGAGATGGAGCATATGACTGAGAAAGGAGTTATGAAAGAAGAATACAAATACATTTATCAGTTGAGCATAATGGAAATTTTGGAGTTGTGTGAATTCAACAAAATTGAATGGATCAAAATATTAGTGAGAAGAGTACATGATCAGTTCATTTGGATGGGTGATCAGTCTGTGAATATTTTTAGTGACCTAATTCATGAAATTACTAGACTGGAAAACACCGAAATCATTTATGTTGTAGAAAAACATGTAAAGGAAGAAGTTGAAACCCTAACTCACTCTAAATGGGACAGGTGGGAAATGACTATGAATGACATCTTTCAACAAGATATGAGGCTAATTGCTATGATACTTGGATATAAATTCTACTAAAATAGTAGACCTAACTCAATATCTGTAGGAGTTATCATGATGGCATGGAGAATAGTGAAGGAAAATGTGAAATGTAACCTATGCGAAGTACTGGCACAAAAATTTCTAGAGAATGTCAAACTAATAAAGAAAGAAAAAACTAAGACCTTCATATTTGTCTCACTATTAATGCATATGTTTATACACATTGATCACAAATTTCTTGGCTTGCACCCTAGTGGTTGGAAAATAGGGATACCTACTAGTATTCTAATTTCACAGAGCTACAAAAGACAAAATAATACATGGGTTGATGGGGAATTGTTTTCTATGATCAAGATCCTTTAGAGACAAATGAAAACTAGGCACAGGATACATGAGGACATTGTTGAAAAATAAAAGGATACAATTTGTTTCATGGTTGAAACTTAGTGTGTATGTTTTGAAGAAGTCACACCTAGAAAGAAATGGTGTTATCCCATGGGTTATGAAGTAAGTTCAAAGGTACTTACCATGCAAGTTTAACATGTTCTTGCATCAAAAGTTGATATATCAGAAGAATTATGGGGAACATATGAGGAGAAATTAGCTAAGGTGAGAGAGGAACAAACTAGAGGTATGAGGAAAAGAAAAATTGAAAACCTTGTGCATGAATGTGGTGTAAAAGTAGGATTGACAGAAGAAGAACTGAAAGAAGTGAAAAATAAAATGATAGAAAGATCTCTTGGATTGGAAAGTGATAGTACTATGGCCCTTCCCACTCCTCAAGTAGTAATGGTAGATAGTCCACCTCCTCCATCACAAAAGACATCACAAACTGAGAACATTACTCCTAGAGTAAACACCAGATCTAGCAAGCTGACATCACCTAAAGAACAAAGCACAGTGAGAGAAGAGAAGAAAATTGAGAAGCACATATGGAAGCCTGACATGAAGATGATAGAGAAGACAGCCATAGAACAAGGTAAAATAGTCACAATTGACAGATACTATGATAGGTATGGAGATTCAGACAAACTTAAGATTGAAGACATTGTGATTGATCATTTACTTACTTTCAAGAAGACTATATTGGAAATTGAAGGAAGAATACCTAAAGACTTGTATGGAATATTGGAGACAAGAAAACACTTAGCACAGATTGAGGATGATACAATCAGGAATCAAGAAATTGATAACATGTTGCCTGTAATATCCTTACAAGAAAGAGAAAGAATATTCAAGGAATTGAAACCTTTGCTAAGGACTAAGTTAAGATTGTTGAAATACATGGCAAGGAAGTATGAAGAAGTCACTGAGGAAACTCAGAAGGCACTAGAGAAAATATTGATGAACACTAGTTTTGAAAAGCCTCCACCTCCTAAGACCACTTTTACTACACAATTAGGAATGGGAGAAAGATCAAAAGAAACTCAGAAAAATGCTGAGAAAAGAGAAGTAAATTCACAACCAGATTCGCAAGGAATGTGGACAACACTATAGCAGATGAAGTAGAACAGAAAGAGGAAGTAGAGCAGAAAAAGGAAGAAGAACAAAAGACAAAACATAAAGAGGAAGAACAGAAAGAGGTAAACACATCTTCTATCTCATTGTTGGCAAGTAGAGATGTTAATCTTGACAACATGGATGAAGATGAGCTGGTTAAATTTGATTTTACTACACTAAACAAAGTTAAGGAAAGATCATAACAAAAAGGTGACAAAAAGGCTAAAGTGATTACAAGGGGAATTGATACTATGAACAAATTTCTTCTAGTACATATTGTTTTCCAGCACAAAGATGACATTGAAAATATGAGAATAACACTTGATGAATTTGATGGACATTATGAAAATTTGATAAAGATTGCAGAGGAGAAGGAAAAGAAGAACTATTCAGAAAAGAAGCTATCAGAAGTTTGCAAGTCCATCACATGGGACTTAGGCATTGTGAAAACTTGTTTGATGAATGCAAAGAGTTGCATTGGACATGGAAGAAAACTATTTAGTTACTGCATGAATCCTATTAGGCATGTTCAGAATGTTGAAGACATTATTGCCAAAGAGAGGGAAACTCTAAATAGTATGATGGACAATTGTGAAGAATCTACATAATCTGTAACAAAGTTAGACAAGGAAGTCACAATAATTTTGCAAAACTCAGTGTATTGGATATTGAGAAAGGGAGAGTATTGACAAGATTTAATTTGTTGAAGAGTTTAATCACTCCTAAGCTATCTATACTTGAGGTACATCTATCAGACTTGGAAAAAGTGATAGATTCATTAACTAAATTTATGCCCTCAGAATTTAAAGAAGCTAAGAACACATCATTTGTGTTGAATGACATAATTTATATTAGTCAAATATTGTTCAAATCAGGAAGTAAAGAAGTGAAGATCTTGGAAGATTTATTTCAAGATGTTCTGAAACTAGTGAGGAAGCACTAAATCCTATTATTTTGTATGCACCTTTGTCATTGTTGTCAAAGGGGGAGAAGAGAGAAGAAAAAAATAATATAGGAGAAGAGAAGAAAATGGGAGAAGAGATAAGAAGAGGAAGGAGAGAATATAGAGGAGACAATTTTTGTTTTTGTTGGAACACTTATTCATTTTTTTTTAAAGTGTTGCCATCAATGCAAAAGGGAGAGATTGTTGTAAAGTGATAATTTTGTGTAATGTGGTTCAATTTTTGGCTGTCATTTATGGAAACACATCTGGGTTACATATCGATTCCTATAAAGATAAGTTTTGTTGATTCAATAATCGACAAAGTATAGAAGCAAAGATATAGAAGTATTTTGGATATCGAAGACCAAGATCTATGAGTTATGACATGAGAGCTTAGAGGAAGACAATATGGGGTATGTGTGACCTCCACCTAAGATTGATTTGGTTTTGGTAATGTATACAACAAGTTAGAAAGAATTGAAGATAGATAGACTGCAGTAGAACAACGATACAGAGCAGTTGGACAGAAGCGAAGATTGAGAGAGTATGACATGGACTCTAGGAAATTGGAGTTGGATTATAGTTGATGATAACCTATTTTTTGAATATGAAAGAGCGTCAACTATGAATTTAATGTTTATTTTATTAAATTTATTTTTTATTAGAAGCCGACTATGTAATATCTACATTGAGAGCCGACTTGGTGAAAGAAAAAGATATTTATGTAAGATCTTTTTGTGAAAGAAAATATAGAGGAATGTGTATTATGTTATGTGGAAGATGCAAATTGTAGAGTAGAGGATGAAAAAGATCATTGATGATTTATAAACAGGAACCATCTAAGCATTAGAGATGCTTGTTATTGTTCATTACTGAGAACATTTTATAACAAAATTCTATTGTAGAGTTGTATGCTCAGTTGGCCCCTAACAGGGTGTTGTGAACCTTTAACAGGGTTGTAATTCCTTTAACAAGGAAATGTACTATGTAATATTCAGCTCCTAATAGGGCTAGGTCTCCTAATAGGGATACTATACTTTAGTGCATGCTTGTGGGTATCATCCCCACTGGGGTTTTCCCTTGGCCACGGTTTCCTTGACAACAAAATATGGTGTTATGAGTTACATGTCATTTTCTTATATCCTTTTCATTACTGCAACTTTATGGTTAATGTTTAAATGGTTGAAGAATTTAATTAAGTTCAGTAATATGGATTCACCCCCTCTCTCAGTATTATCCAATCCTAACACTACTATTACCAAACCTCACACTTCTACAACAACACCTAAGTTCGGCAAGGCAATTAATTGCCACCCCTGAGATGTCTGTAGCAGACAACATCTACGACATGCTTGCCAAGATCACATTAGAGCATATGGCTCTTGAAAATTTAAAGGAGAAATAGGAGAAGATTATGGAGGAAATGAAGACCTCTCACTCTCATATTTTTTATAAGCTATAGGTATACACCTTTGCCCTTACTATCAAAAAACGGGGAAAAGTAAAATGATATGCACAAAAATAAAAAAATGGTAAAAGGAAAATATAGCACAAAGGGAAAAGACAAGGTGAAAATGAAGAGATATTTTAAAGACAAAGTGTACATACACATATTCTATACTATACTGGAATATGCATAGGGGGAGTCATGAAATGACTAAGTAATATACAAGGTGTACATACTATAAACTTTGTTAGTATTCTGGACATATCATTTTTTGGTACTAATGTCAAAGGGGGAGATTAATGACATAAAGTTTTTCCATTATTATGCAAAGAGAAAATAGTTGTTTGAACCATCGGCTACACTACACCAAAATTCATGTTTTCAGTTCAAACCGAAAGGGCTTAGCAAGGAGAAACCCGATGACATAGTTTTGAAATATAAACCGAAAGTGTAACCCAAATATGATAAAGTGGAACCCAATAGGAGTAAATCAACAGTGGAACTCGACAAGAAGAATAAAGTTAAAACCAAGAGAAAAGACAAGATAATAACCCAACAGATAGTTCAACCAAGGAATACTGAAAGATAGTCAAACTGATTTCAGAGAAAATTGAGCATCAGACACCGAAAGTCAGTTATGTCCTGATAAAAGTGGATCTGACTTCCACATTAGATAAAACAACTATATTCTATTTATAAAGTTTTAATTTATTTTAAATCCATTTCTTGAAGAACAAGAAACATTATTGTAATTGTTTTAATCAGTCTAACTGATTACATGAAAACTAGAATATCATGGTCAAGTTATAAACCTTTGATCATAGAGTTAGTTTTCTAATACGTGAAACTTAATTAGGTCAATATATTGTATAAATAGATGTTTTAATCATTCAATTTGGATGGATGAGAGGATTATTGTAGCCTATGAGCACATCTATGGATCAAACTAAGAGTTTCGAGAAGCATAATAGAAAAAGATGAATTTGGTTATCAAGAACCAAGAACCAAGGCTACTGAGTAAAAGAGGTATTAATAAATCACATTAGGTGATACATTTATACATGTAATCTTTAATGGATATGTAATAAGAAATTGTAGATTGCACACACTTAGTTCAATGAGTTTTTTTGTCTGCATTCTATTAAGTATAGGAAATAGAAGAAATCCTTTCAAGAAAGGTGGATTTAACAATCCTATTGTAAATCTCTTAACCGAGTGCACACTAAATAGTGTTGCTAAAGCTCTTAATAGATTATAAATTAACCACTCTCCACATAATACTCCTAACATGGTAGATCATCAGAAGTGATCTAATTATAAGCCTTAATCAGTCCCTTCCAATCTACAGATAGTGAAGTTTTTGTGGGTCTCATCCCCACCGCAGTTTTTACCTTCTAACAGGGGCTTTCTACATTACTATATCTTGTGTTATGTGTCAATTACTTTCATGAATGTTTTTATGAATGCTTACATGTTTGTTAATGTTTATGAATTGATATATATTACACAAAGATAGTATAGAACAGATGGTTGGTTATACAATTGATTACAAAATGGATAAAGGTTAAAAGAGATAAAAAATTTAGAGGTATTGATTCACCCTTCCCCTCTCAGTACACACTTCCCATTATTTCCAGCAGTTATGGTTTATGCTTTTTGGTTGATTGAATTACTTTACTTCTATTGCATAGTTAAAATTACTTGTTTGATTTTGTGAAAGTTACTTAAGAGCATAATCTGATCTTTGGTTGAATGAGTATATGTTTTGTTTTCATTGATACTTCCCCCCTTTCAACATTATATATATAAACATCTAAACCAATAGAAAATCTTGTGAATCTCATAATATGGGGCATAAACATCCCCTTATTTCTAGTTCCATTGTCATATTTCTCAAACCATAATATTTTCCAATTGAACTCAAGAAATGCAACTCTCTCATATACAAAGACTGGTAATTTTTCACCCATAAACTCTAATTAGAGTATGATCTCCTTTGCAAATCTAGTCTATGAAATTATGTGTAAATCCATTTTCAGGGTAATATTCCAATGGCCTCAAAATTGCCCCTAGTCTTAGTGGAATCCTTTCTACTTTCTGTCTGAGTGATCATAATATCCAAACCACAAAAGAATCATGTAAGAATTTATAATTTCATTCCTTTTTGTTCTCATCCCAATTCTTGCACCATAAATTCACGGGGAGCCTAGTCCCCTATCCTCTCATCATTTTTAATTTCATAGAATGGATGAAAACAATTTTTTTTTGGAACAAAATTAGGTGGCATAATAAAGAATAATTTTTGAACTTTTTGTTGGTTTTCCATTGAACCAACTACTTGTGTAGAATCCTTTAAATCTCAGAAGCTAAGTAAAACTCAAAGTAAAGGTTGGGATTTTGAATCTCCATAGACATTGTACATTAAGTCTATGGGCATTTTTGTTCTATAATAATCCCCATAAAATTGGCCCCAACCATAGTACGTTCTCTGAAAGAATTCCATGAAATATTTTTGTGAGATGACCCTTTATGGTACAATTTCACTAGCCGATTATTTTCTCCTCTTCTCATAAAATATGTTGGCTCTCCTAATCCCACATGCTTCACCATTTGCTAATAGTCCACCAGGTACTACTCCTCATCTATCTTGGTGAGAGCTTTATTGTTTAATCCAAAACATTCTACAATACATGATTTAGTAATGACCAGAAGAGGTATGCCATCCATTTTCCTCACTATTTTGGTTTCTGGTTTATAATTCTTAGCCAAGACATCAATTAATTCAACATCAACAAATTTTTTTTGGTACAATAACTTTTTATAAGTATAAATTCCATGGGTTAGACCTAGGTGTATTTTCATATCTACTAGCATAAAAATACCAGAAGAGTGACCTACCCTATGAGGTAAGTTAGAATCCCTACATTATAAACATTCATCTAAAAATAAGGTTTTAGGGCTTGTATCTATAGACCTTGGTAACAAATTTAGCATATCTTTCTATGGAGGGACTTTAGGCAATTCATTTTTTAATATTTCTTCCTTCTTCATGCTAGGCATTATGACATTTTAATCAACACCAGAGAAAAAGAGTAGAAACTTTAACTTATTGGTTTTTCTGACAAATATCTCTTTGCAATGCCTTGGAATTCTACAATTTTTCTCAACACCAACTCCTTTGCAACCTTTCTCAATTCCTTTTCACACCAAATTCAGCTTTCTTTTCCGCAATCTTCAAAAACAAAATTGCACTTATGATGATTAATTTTGAATGACATCCTTTAATCTATGCTTGAGACATTAAATTCTTTCACTACTCCAAGTGTGTGTACCGTTTTCTCAAAAGATGGCCATCATTTCTATCAAATGCAGCTGATTCCATTTCACACAATCAATTTTTCATACTAATGTAAAATACCCTTTTTGCCAATTCGCAAGCCTTCTTAACATTCCTTGCAAAATAGCGTTGAGTTCACTATTTCACAAACTCCTTTGTACCCCCTTGAGAAATAGAAAAAGGTTCTCTATTTTGCGTACTTTACTTTTCACTGCTTGCAAAATAATGATATTTCTCTATATTGCAACCTTCTATTTTGTACCCTGCAAAATATTAAAAGGTTCATTGTTTCATAGTCTTGCTATCTGGGTACTGCAACATAATAAAATACTTTGAAATAAATGCTTATATGGCAGGATCATAGGAAATTAATAATTTGGTGATGTTTTTAGATTCCAACAATCAAAGAGGATGATCATTTAGGGTGAATTGAGAAAATATTCTTCACAAAATTCACTCTCTAAGCATGTGGAAACATGTAGTTTAATCTTGGGTTCTTCTTGTGATGGACTTCCAATAGAAAAATTTAGTGGCTTCAACCTTTGAGATGACTCATGGAATAAAAAAGCTTGGTAATGACCTGTAGTAGCTAGTTGATGAAATAAAATATTTTGGAGGTTCCAACACTATGAAGAGAAAATGAAAAAGAGAAGAAAAAATGCAAGAGAAGAAGATGAGGAAGACAAAAGGATATCAGAGGAAAAGACAAGAAGGAAGTAGACCAGATTAAAGACACATGTTTATATATACTTTAACATAATAAATAAGTTATCTAAGATGTGAGGTGTGTATCTAAGGGGGATAAATTTATGGAGAGAAGAGTATATAATCAGAATGGAAAAAAGAGAGCTTGTTCCCAGGGGGAGAAAAACCAGAGAAGAGAAGTTGTACTACTCTCTCTCCGGATTCCCACAGCTTTCCAAGGGCGGGGGTTAGTAGCAAAGGTTTCACAAGTGAATGCAAATCAAGTATACAATAACTACTAAACGAATAACAGAAACGTGAGAAATAAAATGTACAAGAAAGAGAAAGGAAGACAAATAAATGCAAACCCCACGATGCTTGAAGCTTCTATTGTTTGTCTCTACTCCTTTCGAAACGCTATTCTTGATGCTCAATATTGGTGGGGCAGCGTCTATGACTTGAGAAGCGTCGAGAATTTGATATTTGAAATGTGTGTGTGTGATCGCAAGATGGCTTGAATGCTAGAACCAAACTGACATAGTAATGGCGCACGAGAGCTTG
>MU226934.1:195286-234013 GCA_018584345.1 Thuja plicata
TTTGAGAAATGAATTTAGAAGAAAATAGATGATTAATTAATGATTAAGAAACCATTAATTAATAGATGAAAATTAGTGTTTTTAATGTAAAGTCGCAAGCCTGTCCATTTTAGGGTGTCTACAGAAGTATTAGAGAGATTCTGAAAAATAATGTTGGATATTGTTGGTAGTATTATTTCTTATCTTTCTAGGAGTAAGATTGTTGGTTTTTTATTATATTACTTATTTTTTACATCTTATGTTGTCATCAATGCCAAAGGGGGAGATTGTTGAGATATTGGAAAATATGGAAGATGATTGTGTTCGAATTGATGTCAAGATAGTAGAAGGATTGATTAAAGGAAATTATCAAAGGATTTATTTTATTATTGCTAACTTAATTGTTGCAAGTTAGCCAATGGAGAAAAATTATAAAAGGTCTAGTAGGAGGTGGATATTGTAGCGACGATGTCCTGTATATAGAGGAAGGATGCTCAAGATGTTTACACAGTTCACCCAAAGTTATAAAAGGTTTCAAGATGATTTGGACAAGTAACCAGGTTATAAAAGATGATTGGAAGATAGGGTGAAAAACTATGTAATTAGGAAGAAAGAAAGAGGTTTGGTGTACACAATAAAGTTACAATTGATGACATGTAATAGATTGAATGTTTGAAGATGTTAAGTTGATCACCGAGATGCAGAAAAGATAATGCAAGACATTAAATTAGTTAATGTATTGTATTGTCATTGATGTCAACTTGATATAATATAATTGGTTATAATCAAAGTGTCAAAGACTTCAGAGAATCAAATAGAGAAAAATATTATGCTTTCATTAATGCATAAAAGATAAGCATTCACTAAGTGACTACAAACATCGATGGCTACTGGAACCTGATAGACAAAGATCACCAAAAGTCAAGTCACAGTGATGCCCAAGAAAAGAAACCGATGAGCATTACTAAATAATAGAATCACAAGAATTACCCATGGCCAGAAATACAGTGTTAAGCGACAAGCAAAAATTTGCAGTGAAGGCCGAAGGAAAGAAAACCCCAATAGAGAAGTTTGTCAAGAACTTAAGTGTTGAATGAAGGTATCAAAGAGTTAAAACACCGAAGTTAACTAGAGTTCATAAACAAAAAAATTGTTGGACTTAATGGGAAGTAGTACTGAGAGGGGAGGGGTGAATTAGTACCTCTAAAACTTTTAACACTTTACTCAATTTATCATTAATGATCATTCAATTCTAATTTAACAACCATTACTGTTATTCTTTCTTATGCATCTAATGTTTGTTCACAATCTTTAATAGTTTACAATCATTCATAGAAACATTCATGAAATTGACAAACACATAACACAAGATATGGTATCATAGAAAACTCCTGTTAGGAACTAAAAACCACGGTGGGGATGGCACCCACAAAAATTCACTATCTACAGAATGGAAGGGAACCAGTTAAGGCTTACAATTTGATCACTTCTGAAGATCTACCCTATTAAGAGTATTAAGGTGGAGACCTATTAAGATCTACTTTGTTAAGAGCTTTAGCAAGACTGATTTAAGTGTGCACTCAGTAATGAGATTTACAATAGGATGGTTAAGCCCACCTTTCTTGAAAGGATTTCATTAGTGTACCTCACTTGTTAGAATGAGTACAAATGTTGATCTGACTGTATGCAATCTACTATTACTGATTTATAGATCCATTAAAGCCTTTAAAATAATAATATCACCTTGAGTGATTGATGAATACCTTTTCTCTATCTTTCAGTAGCCTTTATTCTATTCTTGAAAACTGATTTGAATCTGTTTGTGTTCTTCTACATGAATTCTTTGTCTAGTCTTTAGTTGCTCTTTTTGGCTACTATCTTCATTAAACAACTCTCATTCTCAATGGATTGAGCAACTATTTATACAAGTATTGAAATATCTTGGAATTCACAATTTACAATGTTAACTCTTAGATCTAAGGTTTACAACTTGACCTTGATCTTTAGTTTTCATGTTTTAAAATAGTAAAACTAATTAAAATAATAAAGATTGCATTGCTTCCTCTGTACATAATGGATTTAAAAGAAAATCAAGAAGTTATAAATACAACTTCAGTGATTTATCTGACGTGGAAAGTCAAATCCACTTTTTTGCGGGATGTAACTGACTATCAGTTCTTGGTTGTCAGTTTGAACTTGAAATCTGTAGGTGTTCCTTGACTAAACCATTTGTTGGGTTCCCTATATCTGTTGGGTTCCTCTCTTTGCTGAACTATCAGGTTGAAATTTTGTTACTCGTTAGGTATCGTTTACCTTTTTGTCATTGGGTAACACTTTAACAGTGTTTGTCAGGTAACAATGGCATTGGATAGTGTTGTGCCTTGTCTATCGGTGTAGGGTAAACCGTTGGTATAGATCACATTTTTCTCTAAGTATACTAACAGCAAAATATAATGCCTTCAATCTCCCCCTTTGGCATTAGTATCAAAAAATGATATGTGCATAATAATGAAATTATTACACCATGTTTATATCCTTGTCATAATATGACTCCCCCTTACTATGTGCAATAGTATAGTGTATGTATATGTACATGTATACTATCTATTCTCTGAGTGTACATTATTTCCCCTTTCTTCCACTATACATATGATTTACTCCTTTAACTGAGGTGATGTACATATCAAATTCCCCCTTTCTTTGATACTGATGAAAAAAATGTACAACTTACAATATGCCAAAATTGTGAAAAAATGTGTAACTTACAATGTGTCAAATACATTAGAATGGGTAATTTTGATATCTTCCATTAGTTTCTCCGAATGTTCTCTTAACTGTTCTAGGGCCGTGTGTTGCAGCTATAGTCCAGCGTGCATATCATAAATGTTGTCTAGTATAGACATTTTAGGGGTGGCAATTAGAGTACTTGCCCGTGTCATATTTTTTTGCAGGAGTGTAAGTGTCAGCAAGAGCTTAACTTGGAGCTCATTGACCTCATCTCTGTATTTCATCTCCGCAAACTGAATGTCATGTCTTTGTTTCCTAGCCTGTATGATCTATTGATTGTGCAATTTAAGTGCTTCTTCGGTGGTGGCTAGATTTTATGCATTGGACTGAAGATCAACATCTATTTTTGCTATCTTGTTGGTATACTCCTTAGTGAGTTGATCTAAAGTGCGCAATTTATTGATTAAGGTAACAACTTTTGATAAAATTGGGTCAATTGTACTTATCAATTCAGATAGCTTGACCTTTTTCAATGCAACTTCTTGGCTTATCTTCTCTGTGAGCTTGAATTCATAATTTTGTTCAAGTCTCTCTTCCATTGTCTTCTTAGCATCGGTATTCTGAGATGTTATTACATCTATGAGTATGACCAGTTGATCAATGATTGGAGTTTGTTGATCAATATTTATGTCTGGTACAATTTCTTGAAGTATATTTCTTGCTACTTCCAGTACCTTGGCCTCTTTTTCCCCTCTTTTCATCTTGTCTTGAATGGACTTTATCTCACATAGCTTTGCATATTTTGTCAATGCTATTAGATCCAATGTTCTTGGATCACAAACTGGAATCTCAATGATTTCATCCAGAGTTACTAGATTTTTCTTCTTTCCTTTCTTCTTCTTTGATATTCGAGGGGATGCAGATGTATGAACTACCATAGCTAGTTCATGTGTTTACTCTGAATTGCTTGGGGAAGGTTTTTTCGATGATGCATCTTGTGTTTTTTTCTCTGTGGGCACCTGTTAGTTATGTGAAGACGTCTCTTCAATAACCTTGGGTGTTTTTGCAGAATGTGCTCTAGTTTTCTTTTCAATCTCATCCTTCTTTCCTTATTCACCTTTCTGTGAAGGCTTATCGCCTATTTCATTTTTAGTGTTTTCTTTATTCTAATAAGTAGATGCATTCTTCTGATCATTAGTTGCAGCTTGCTTTGCAATTTTATCTGTTTTCCCTTTGGCTTCTTCATCACCCTTGTCTTTGGGTGTGCTTGTTTCTTTCTCATTTGATCCCTCGTTACCCTCTAGTATGTTTATTTCCTTCATTAGGATAGGCATGTTACTTTGAGTTGCTGCTTGGGCTTTGTCAGTATTGATGTCTTGCTTGTCAGTTAGTGCCTTGTTAGCAGTGACATCCTCATCCTTTTGTATATTTTGTGCAAGGTCTTGCACAAGTGGGTGCAAGATTGATTTATCTTGCATTTATTCATTAGCAATGTCAACTATATTGTCATCTGATGTCTTCAGTACTTGATGGCTTTGTTGATCCTTAAGTGTGGTAAATATCACATCATCTTTCTTCTTTGGATCATTGTCAGAATCATAATGAGTGATATCCTGGATATTATCATCCAGGCCTGTATCTAAGTTAATAGGCTCATCATCACTTTCTTGATTGTCCAGAGCAATATGTTGAGGAATTGCATTATCTATCTCCTCGCCTCTGTGAGGTATTTTTGTGAGAAGTAATTGCTTCTCAACACTTGTTGACTCTGTCAATAGATCTAGGATATGTCTCCATTTGGTCTCTATCATTGAATCCTATTCTATAAACTTGCTCTCCAGTACTTTGTGAGCCCTTATTTTGGCTACAAATTTACTTGAGTGTTTCTTTAGTACTTCTTTTATTTCTTCAAACTTGGATTCAGGAGGCATCAGTCTTACAAGAACTCTTTCTCTTGCTTCTCTTTCTATTTTCAAGGCATATGACCACTGTTGGTATATCCTTTTACCTAGCTCTTCTAGTATTTGATTTACAAATTCAGCAGGGGCATACTTGTTTTTAATCATGTATTTTATTACTGCTTCCTGTATTTTATTCTGATCCTTTGGATTCAGTGTATCCCACTGCCTGATCTTTTTAAAAGTCATTGTGCCATGGGTAGCAATAGATTTGGCAGCTTCATCTACCATTTGGTTTATGAAGTTCTTCTTCACTACATTTGGTTCATCATCTTTGGTGTCGTCCAAGTTAGCCTATGTCCTGAAAAACCTTTTTCTCTTCTTTGGTGGTGTGGTTTTGACAGGTTGTTGTCTTGTTATTTTTGCTAGCTACTTCCTTATATAGGTCCTTACTTGACCTTTCT
Source organism: Thuja plicata (assembly GCA_018584345.1). Taxonomy (NCBI): domain Eukaryota; kingdom Viridiplantae; phylum Streptophyta; class Pinopsida; order Cupressales; family Cupressaceae; genus Thuja; species Thuja plicata. Next base: position 200,355 of record MU226934.1, read on the forward strand.
TAAGTGGTGTGGTATCGGTTGCAGCAGTCTAACTTCTTGTTCTTTGCTTCTTTACAGGAGGTGGAGATGGAGGTGCATCAAATTTAGTAGCCTCTATATCTAATTTCCTTTCTTCTAATTCTTTATCGTTGTTGCCCTGTTCATCAATTTCCTCCTATTGATCCTGCTCTTCCTCTTCAACAATTAATAGAATCTTCTTGAGATTCTTAACCATTTTATATTTCTTGTTTATAGTCTTCTTGACTTCTAGGCCATGTTTTATCTTAGATTTGGCCTCCTCATATGTACCTAACCTTGGTTGTTTCTTATCAATGGGCTGATTGAGCAATGCCTCAATTTTACTTGTAGCTAGATCAATATTTATCTCATAGTCTAATGGTTATAACCAAGTTGTTCTTGGTACAATCAGTTTGATATGTGTGAAGTCTGTTTCTGCCATAAAACACATCTCATCTTTGTGTTTTTCAACTAGTTGCTTAGGAATCCTGGTTCTTTCCATCATCTTTTCCTTGAACTCAAGGAAGTATGCAGACATGACAGACTCAAAGTTGTCTCCTAGTGATTTAATCAATTCATTAATCTATTGGGTTACCAGTTTGGTAGAGTCCCATACAACTTTTCCTACTAAAGGAAAGTATTATTGAAAGTAGAAAAATGTACACATAATAAGTGATCCAAACTTACATGTGTTGCTCTTTGCAAATCTGATTTTGATCATATTCTCATCAAGTTGTTTCAATAGGATCTCACATAGATCCTGTTGGCAATTTGACTTTCTAAGGATGCATTACTCATTTTGTGTTGTCATCATGGCAACAAAGTCATGTTTAGTTTCTATCTTGAAAGACAAAATGACTAAGTATGGAAAATAGGGTAGACAAAGATACTCAGTGATCAACACATCAGCACACATGCAAGAGATCAATTCAGCTTATGTGAATTCAGATATAAGTTGTATGACATGTGTACATGCTACATCCAGACATGCATAGTATGGAACAACAGTATGGAAAAGTTACAAGAAGATCAATAGACCAGCAGTCTAGAAGATAGAGCATGGAAGCCGACTACTATTTTGATCAGTGTGAATTATTTTGTAATGTAATGGCTAAGCACTTTTTGTTCTATGTTTGTAATGATGTAATTATCATTGTATTAAACATGCTTGAGCTGACTTGTTCGAAAGTGTTGTATATTTTATTTTAGGGCCGACTAGTGTTTTGTTTTGGGTCACGCCTATTTGGATATGAACATATAAGTATGTAATGTAAAGTAATGTTACAAGCGTCGATTATTATGCAAGAGGAAGATACAGAGGGATAGTATAATGAAGTCAGTATATGATATAGCTCTTTAAGAGAGTAAGAGAATTCACGCATACACGGAACTGATCAGACAATAGTGTCATCATAGAAATTCATTTTGATATAGTGCATATCATCTTTCAGAAGGTTGTAGCCTTCATCTTATTGGTAAGTGAGCCTAGTCAGTGAGCCATATACCTTTAACAGGGTTTTGTAAAAGACTCCTAATAGGGTAAAACCTTTAACCAGGTCATTGTACTCATATTGTAAAGACTGCTTCTAACAGGGCAAAGGAACTCTCACAGGTTCATTATACTTAGTACAATATTTGTGGGTACTAATTCCCGCTGGGGTTTTCCTCTGATCAAGGTTTCCCCATAATCATATCATGTGTTATGAGTTCTTATGTTAAACTTCATTCTACGTATGTTTGATTTATGTTTAAGTTGCTGAAAAGCAATTAATAGATAAACACTGATTCACCCCCTCTCAGTGTTTCTAACAATTGGTATCAGATCTCTGGTCCTCAGCAAATAAGTTTAACCACTTGAGGTGATCATGGACTCAAAAAAAGAAAAACATTTGAAAAAGAATCTTGAAGTAGCTCTTGAAGATCTTGATAGATCTGAAAAAGAAAATGAAGAACTTAGACTGAAAGTTGATGGCTCACAAATGCTTATCAAGAAACTAAGAAAAGATTTGAAAGATTGTTCTACAAGTGACTTAGGGAAAATGAACAAAAAGCTCAATGAAGAGAATATGTCTCTAAAAGATAAAGTTGAGAATCTAGATGAACAACTCATAGACAGCCAAATTGCTATTAAAGAAAAGATCAAAGAAAGAAAACAACTCGATGATGAACTTTTAAAAGAAAATATGAAAGTTCTGGAATTGGAAAACATAAAAAAGAAGTTGGAATCTGAATTAACAGAAGAAAAGGATAAGACTGATAAACTCCACACAAGTTCTGATTCACTTCAATCTCAGCTCAATGCACAAAACAAAAAAGGTGACACTACTAGTCTTGGATTCAATATAACACAAACTGAAGTCAATTCATTACAAGAAAGAGAGAAACCTCATGAAGCATCTTTAGAAGCAAGGAAAGTTGAAAATGTTGAAGAGATTAAAGCAAATCTACCAAAAAGGGAAATCAAGCAAGTTAACAGAACTTGTTATGCTTGCAACAAACATGGTCATTTGGCAAGAGATTGCAAAGAGGTAAGACCCTTTAATGGTTATTGTTTCTCTTGTAATAAATTTGGTCACCGGGCTATACATTGCAGAACAAATCAAAGAAATTAGTCATAGCAAGATCAAAGAAGAATGAATCAAAACATTCAGAGAAATCAACCTGAAAGAAATCTATAGAACACTACATGTCAGATATGTAACTACAATGGCCACAAAACAAAGCAATGTAGCATGATGAAAAAGAGCATTAGAACTCCTATCATTTTTCACACATGTGGAAAGGCTGGACACATCTCAAGGTTTTGTAGATCCAAAATTCAAAAGCAAGAGGATCCTAAGAAATCACTATTTGAAGAGAAAGGAGAAGTTAAGTTTGTTCAACCAAATGAAGATTCAAGAAAAATTTGGGTTCAAGTAAAGAAGGAAAATGATGTTGTCAAAGTAGTTGATGCATCCACAGTGGACGCTCCCTCTACTTCTTCTTGAATAGACCTTCTTGGTCTTAGGGGGAGCTATTCTAGCTCAGGACCCCTACGCGGTTGGTATACTCACCTCTGAGTATGCACCTATGAAATCATGGTTACAAGAACATAATATTTCTATGTGCATTCATGCACTGTCTAAAATGCATCAGGATCTAAGTTTCAAAATCTCTGAGTAATTTGCATATGGTTGCAAACATTAAATGTGGTAGATTGTATAAAAGAGAGTAATTGTTTGATCTTCCTCACACTTGCATTCGGGAGCACAAAATTTGGAGAGCATTGGAGCACTATACATCAAGGCATGAAAGAATAACAGATTTGGCAGTTATGTGAACAAACAAGGAGTTTGAAATGGAACCCTAGCAGTCGCGCCATTTTAAAATTTCATGAAACCCTACGTAAGCAAGTTCCAAGTAAGTATGGCAACCCCAGTTGTGTTTGATATAGCAGAGAGGAAGAGATTTATATTCAAGAGGCATCCATTAAAATCCATACTAGATGATGTGGAAGCGACTTTCTCCAAAACCCCGCTAGGTGTTGTTCACATGGAAGATATCCGCGCGTATATTTACTGTAAGGAAACAGTAGGAGATGTCAGCATAGCCACTCATATGGGATCAATGATGAAAGTTGATTACACATTCAAGGATGAGTTTGTACACTTGAAAGATAACCCTATTTTTGAATACAAGAATGCGTCCGTGTTAGAAGTATGATTACACATTCTGCTTAATAGGTTTAATCAGGTTTACATGATGATCTTTATTAGATTGGTGAGGTCCTTGTGTGCATCACTATAGACCTAATCCATGAATTAACCAAACTTCCCAAGACTGGACCAGTTTTTCCTACTGGTAAGGATGTCAAGAAACAAATTGAGCAAGTTTGCCTATCTAGGAGTGACAAGCGTGGAATGACAGTTTCCCTATCAAAGAAGATGACATAAAACTCTTAACAATGATACTTGGGTATAAGTTTCAGCAAGCAAGCAGGTTGAACAGTGTTTCTATAGCAATAGTCCTAGCAGCTATCAGAATGGTGAAGGACAACACTCAATACAACCTATGTGAGATCTTGCGCGGTCAATTGATTGACAACATTCGAATTATCAAGCATGATAGAAGCAAGAAATTTAGGTTTGGATCTCTGATCATCTACTTGTATTTCCATATAGTTGGAAAGGTTGCAAACCATTACCTAGATAGGAGCAAACCCAAAATGTCTCAGATTTCTCTTAAGGTCACTTTAGAGAGCAGTGCAAGGGAGTCCATGGATATGGATATAAAGACATTCAGGATAAAAATGTAGAATAGGTTCAAACTATCTGAGAAAATAGTTGACAAATACAAGGATACCATATGTTTCATGGTAGAAATAGATTGCACATGCATGGAGGCAGTTGAACCTAGAACAAAATGGATTCATCCTCTTGGTTACAAAGTGGAAGATCATGTGTTATAAGGATATGCGCAAGTCCTATTGTCGGTGCCCAAAGATCCTAATGAGCCTAGGTGGGGCACTTATAGAGAGAAGACTAATGAAGTGGATACTATCTTACACATTGGTGATAATAAAAGGAAAGCATCCAAAATTACATCTTACATACTGAAAGTTCATGGAGTCACTCAAGAAGCTCTTGACAAATCCAAAGATGCCAAGATAGAAAAAGAACTTGAGAAAGTTGAACAGATCCAGAAGAAGAAGAAAGTAGAGAGCACCTTTGCGCCCTCTACCACCATTGACTTAGATTCATCTCCACTGTCTACACCAAGCAAGAAGACTAGAGGAAGAAAATAGGTGCCCACAAATCACCCATCCTCAAGGAAAACTCAGAGCAAAGCAAAGAATACTCAAGCTCCTCCTGAGGTAGGATTTAGACCTAGTCTAAATGTGTTGAGGAACGAGATTGTAAAAGAAGGGAGATTAGATACACTTTCTAAAGTCTATGACAAATATCAAGAAATTGATAAGACTGAGATACACTCTATGATCATATCTCATATGATCAAGTTCAAGAAGATAGTTCTTGAACTCAAGACAGTGATACTGGATCAGTTATGGAACTTGTTGGAGATCATGAAAAGACATGCAATTAAGGAAGACATGAGGATAAGAGAAGAAACATTGGATACTCTTCTTCCTGTATGCTCACATGATGAGAAGGCTATATTATTAGATCTGGTGAAGCCTCATCTCTGAACTAAGATAAGGACCTTACAAATTATGAACAAAGAATATGAGTAGATAGGTAAGGATACTAAAAATGCATTTGCACAAGTGTTTATGGATAGACACATGTATCCACCAATGGCGCCTACAACAAAAGTTACTCCAGCTCCTCCCAAACAAGTTACAAAACTAGTGGTTCAGATTGCACCTATGACAGGTCCACAGGCTTTAGCACCCACAGTGACAATAACTTGTGGTACAAATAATGACTCAGAAGACACTATAGTAGTTGAAAATGTCAAGATATCCATGACTTCATCTGAAAAAGATATAGACAAAGTTGATAAGGAATTTGTAAGCACTGAAGAAATGTGCACTAATGATACCTCTGCACAACAAGATGAAGTTCCCATCAATGATCAAACTGACATAAATGAAGATACTCAAGATGATACTCAAGGTGATAAGACACCAATAAAAGAGAAAATATTAAAGGTTGAATGCATGGATATAAGTCAGAATACTATATTCTCACCATCCACTCAACCATCTACCTCATTGTTGTCAAGGTTAACTCCTGATTTAGCAAGCTTGGATGCATGGGGAGAAGAAGACCTAATTAAGATCAGCGTTCTTGCTATGGAAAAGGAAAAAGAGAAACAAGTGATGAGAAATCCTCACTTTTTGGAAATAGTAAAAATATTGAATGACTTAGTGCCCACTGATCAGAAAGTAGCTAAAGCCCAATCAGTTGAAGGTGTGGACAACATTTTGTCAAACTTCAAATCTCACTTTATAAGCTTACTAGACTCTGATACTAAGATTGCAGAAGATGAATACAAGAAGGAGAAACTGAATGATTTGGTAAATAACTTTACCTTAGATTTGAACTCCTTAAAAATTGGGCAATCCATACTAAAAGAGTTGGCAGCTAAAGGCAAGAGAATCATAGCAAACTACATGGATAGAGTGAAGCTCACCTCTGAGAAAACCAAAAAGGTAGAGGCAGAGTTAATGGTGGATAGCATCAAAGAATCAGTTGAATCATCCATGCAAGACATGAAGATATGCAATAATGTCTATCAAGGACAGTTGGATAAAATTGAGAAGGAAAAATTAGAAATCAGCAAGATAAGAATAAGACAAACCTAGTTGAGAAATGCACTTGTACCATCTCTAGCAGTCCTTAATGAGAAAATTAAATAGATTGATGACACCATGGTGACATATGATCAAGTTCCTTGCATGGATTTAATAAAAATAGAAAAATTGACATATTCCCTATGCACGCATCTTTAGACAGTTGATGCTATGAAAGTATTTTGGCAAAAAGAGATTCAATCTCTTCAAATTGTATACCCTGAAGTTTACATGGAGTAAGTATGCAGAAGACTTACTAGTTTTTGTACACCTTTGTAATTAATGTCAAAGGGGGAGTAATATATAATGTGTACATGTGAAAAAGTATATGTATATATCAATAAGTTATGATATACAAGTCACATTTTGTGTTAAGTCATTTTGAGTAACTTGGCCACATTCCTTTGTTGCCATAAATGAAAAAGGGGGAGATTGTTGGAAAGTTGACTTCCTAAGGATGCATGACTCATTTTGTGTTGTCATCATGGCAACAAAGTCATGTTTAGTTTCTATCTTGAAAGACAAAATGACTAAGTATGGAAAATAGGGCAGACAGAGATACTCAACGATCAACACATCAGCGCACATGCGAGAGATCGAGTCAACTTATGCGAATTTAGATATAAGTTGTATGACATGTGTACATGCTACATAAAGACATGCATAGTACAGAAAAATAGTACGGAAAAGTTACAGGTAGATCAGTAGACCAACAGTCTAGAAGACAAAGCATGGAAGCTGACTACTATTTTGATTAGCGTGAATTATTTTGTAATGTAATGGAAAAGCACCTTTTTTCTATGTTTGTAATGATGTAATTATCATTTTAGTAAACACACTTGAGCTGAATTGTTCAGAAGCATTGTATATTTTGTTTTAGGGCCGACTAGTGTTTTGTTTTGGGTAGCGCCTATTCGGATATGAACATATAAGTATGTAATGTAAAGTAATGTTACAAGAATAAATTATTATGCAAGAGGAAGATACAGAGGGATAGTATAATGAAGTCAATATATGATATAGCTCTTTAAGAGAGTAAGAGCATTTGCGCATACACGAAACTAATAAGACAATAGTGTCATCATAGCAGTTCATTTTGATATAGTGCATATCATCTTTCAGAAGGTTGTAGCCTTCATCTTATTGGGTAGTGAGCCTAGGCAGTGAGCAATATACCTTTAGCAGGGTTTTGTAAAAGACTCCTAACAGGGTCAAACCTTTAACTAGGTCATTGTACTCATATTGTAAAGACTGCTTCTAACAAGGCAAAGGAACTCTCACAGGTTCATTATACTTAGTACAATATTTGTGGGTACTAATTCCCACCAGGGTTTTCCTCTTATCAAGGTTTCCCCGTAATCATATCATGTGTTATGATTTCTTATGTTAAGCTTCATTTTATGTATGTTTGATTTATGTTTAAGTTGCTGAAAAGTAATTAATAGATAAACACTGATTCACCCCCCCCCTCTTAGTGTTTCTAACAGATCCATCTGAATTCCTTTTGTTACAATATTTTAAGTTGTGCTTACTGCTGTTGTAGAAATGTTGTTCATTATGCTAGCCTAAAATTTTTTGTAACCAATAACACATGCACCAAATTTTAACTCTTTGTCGCTGATTGTGTTTACTTTGAGACCTTTGTTGTCTCCTTTTGCATTGGTGAGTTTTGTAACTTCTTTCATGGATGGATTTTTGTATTTCCTAGGCTTGTCAATTATTGGATAACCAGTGACAGCATGATGAACATCCTTTGTTATTTTCTTGGGTTGATCTAGCCATAGTTTGTTTTCATGCATCCTGCTCAAGACAATCCTAATCCATTATGTCTTGAACTCCCTTAGGAAATGTAGGGAATTTGTTAACCCTTTGACTTCCAATTTTTTGTGTTCTTATTTTAGTTTTCCTTCAGAATCACATAGCTTCTTAAAAGCTTCATCCATTTTTAGATCACCTATTTCTATAATCTTGTAGTGTATATGAGACCTAACATCTTCTATGAGAAAAACCCTAGACAAAATTTTTGAAAATGCGTCATTTTCATCAGGTTTCGATGCAATCTCTGGACAGATCTTGTATTTAGGTTCTACACATGTGTTGTTCTTGATTAGTTTCACCACGTTTTTCTTTTCATTCTTCAACATAGTAGTTCTTGATGTAGTTGCCATTGTTTTCCAAGTACTTAGAGTTTTCTTGAAATTAGGGCTTTTCTTGACAAAACAGTAACATAAATTTTTTGGTGTCTTTGGTACTTACTTTGATTCACAATGGTGATGAAAAATCTATTCTCTATGTGCTAAATTGATCTATAGATGCTTTTTCTTTCTGCACATTAATCACTTTGATGTCGTTCTGCTTTCTCTTCAAATTGCGGGTGAAAAATGAAGTTGTCCCGTCAACTATTTATAGACTTTTTGACCTAATTCTTTGCAATAAATGCTCAACAACTCATCAGTACATGAAGATGGGTTTCATTGAGAGGATATTTAAAATCATCATTGGTGAAGACATGATGCTTTGGTCAGTTGTTAACCATTTTGATTTTACCGACAGATATCAGTATTCTGTCACGACCACTTTTGAACTTTGCTTTCTTACCAACGGTCGTCGGGTTATACTGGTAGTTTAACATTTTTACTAGTTGACTAAAAATTTCTGGTAAGTGTGAATAAATCATTATTGTGTTCACTGATGATTTTTGGTAAGTGTTTACCGATGGTGTTGCATTCTTAAATTGGTAACAGGTACAGTAATATGAATCTTTGGTTCATGCAGATTTTGACTATCTATCAATTTATATAATGGAACTGATGTAAAATATAACTTGGTATAGTGCAGTTCCATACTTACTTGTTTAGCTCAAGTGGGGTTAGTGGTCATTGGATGGGGTGTCACCATTTGCATTGCTTGGTCTATCTTCATCATTTCTTGAATCTTTTATCCACATTTTGTCTCTTGCCCTCTGGATATCTTCAATGGTGTTACCATTGGGATATGTACTTGTTTCTGTCAAACTTTCTTTGCAATCTTTCTTGAGATGACCAACTTTATGACAGTGTAAGCATGCCATTCTGGGGTTTGACCATCCTCTAGATCTTTTGGTCCATGCTCTCATGTAGTTTATAGCGATGTGACCATATCTACCACATGTTGTACAGTTTGTCCAAGTGTTGTAATCCCATACATATTGATTACTGATTCTTTTTGGCTGATAAGGAACTTCTTTACCTTTTGGCTTCCATTCTTGCCTTCTCCTTTTCCAACATTCTTTAGATGTGTGCCCATTCATCTTGCATTCTGGATAGTATTTGTCCATGTAGGTTTCCTTCTTTAGCTTTTCTATATGGATCTTGCATTCATAAGCCTTATGTCCTTTCTTGTTAAATTTATAATATAATCCTATGAATGAAGATGTAGATGTAGATTCTGGAGTACCTTTCATTTTACCTCTGCATGTATTTGATGTGTTCCCTTGCTTTCCATAGTGCTTGCATGTTTTCTTTCTTGGTCTTGGATTTTTGTAGACATTCTTTGGATTTGATGATTCTCCATTTTTGGTAAAGCCTATACCTCTGTTGTTGATGACTCTTCGTTGTCCTTGAAGAGAGTCATTCATTCATTCATTGCTTTCTTTAGCCTTTCTGATAATCACATTATGTTTTTTCTGAATTCTAACCTCATTCTTTATCTTTTCATTTTCTTCTCTTAGTTCACCGATAATCTGTATTCTCTCAATGAGTTCCACATTTATTTTATTTTCTTCTTGACTCATAAGGATAATCTGATTTGTGAGATCATGGTGATTCTCAGCATGTCTTTGAATTTCCATTTCCTTTTCCTGTAGTTTCTCTGAAATCTTCCTTCTATCATCAATAGAAAGTATTCTTTCTATTTCAACTTGTCTGGTAGAACTCATCACATCAATCATTCTTACCATCTGGGTCTCTTGAACAATTTACAACATTTTTATTTGCTCTGTCAGATGTTGATTGATCTCTTGTAGATTTGTGATGTTCTCTTCTGATGTATCTGATACATTACTTGCATTTGATCCTGAAGATTTAAAGAAATCTAGAATTTCTTCTTCATGATAGTCTTTTTCATTGTTTGTAGTAGCCATACCTTTTCTTTCATCCAACAATTCTCTCATCTTGATTCTTGCTTCTTTATACTATTCATAGAACATTTGTATCTCAAGTTTTTTTTTCTCAATATTCTTATCAAGTTTGTACTTCTCCATTGTATGATCTTTTCTCTTAATCCTTTAAGCTTTTCAAGAAGATACTTATCTCTGATACCAATTATTGGACTTAATGGGAAGTAGTACTGAGAGGGGAGGGGTGAATCAGTACCTCTAAAACTTTTAACACTTTACTCAATTTATCATTAATGATCATTCAATTCTAATTTACCAACCATTATTGTTATTCTTTCTTATGCATCTAATGTTTGTTCACAATCTTTAATAGTTTTCAATCATTCATAGAAACATTCATGAAATTGAAAAACACATAACACAAGATATGGTATCACAGAAAACTCCTGTTAGGAAGTAAAAACTGCGGTGGGGATGACACCCACAAAACTTCACTATCTACAGAATAGAAGGGAGATAGTTAAGGCTTACAATTTGATCACTTCTGATGATCTACCCTATTAAGAGTATTAAGGTGGAGACCTATTAAGAGCTTTAGCAACACTGATTTAAGTTTCGCTCTCGGTATTGAGATTTACAATAGGACAGCTAAGCCCACCTTTCTTGAAAGGATTTCATTAGTGTACCTCACTTGTTAGAATGAGTACAAATGTTGACCTGATTGTATGCAATCTACTATTGCTGATTTATAGATCCATTAAAGCCTTTACAATAATAATATCACCTTGAGTGATTGATGAATACCTTTTCTCTATCTATTGGTAGCCTCTATTTTGTTCTTGAAAACTAATTTGAATCTGTTTGTGTTCTTCTACATGAATTCTTTATCTGGTCCTTAGTTTCTCTTCATGGCTACTATCTTCATTAAACAACTCTCATTCTCAATGGATTGAGCACCTCTTTATACAAGTATTGACCTATCTTGGAATTCATGATTTACAATGTTAACTCTTAGATCCAAGGTTTACAACTTGACCTTGATCTTTAGTTTGCATGATTTAAAATAGTAAAACTAATTAAAATAATAAAGATTACATTGCTTCCTCCGCACATAATGGATTTAAAAGCAAATCAAGAAGTTATTAATACAACTTCAGTGATTTATCTTATGTGGAAAGTCAGATCCACTTTTTTCAGGATGTAACTGACTGTCGATTCTTGGTTTTCAGATTGAACTTGCAGTCTGTTGGCATTCCTTGATTGAACCATTCATCAGTTTCCCTGTATCTGTCGGGTTCCTCTCTTTTCTAAACTGTCGGGTAGCACTTTTGTTACTCGTCGGGTATCATTTACCTTTTTGTCATCGGGTAAAACTTTAATAGTGTTTGTCAGATAACATTGGCATTGGATAGTGTTGTGCCCTATCTGTCAGTGTAGGGTAAACAGATGGTGCAGATCATGTTTTTCTCTAAGTATACTAATGGAAAAATATAATTCCTTCAAAAATATCTAGCTGGTAGAGCTAAATATAGACTTAGCTAGTTGTTATCATTATTTTCATTGATAAGATAAAGCCAGAGATAAGTAAAGGATTTAAAGCTATTTTCTCTAGTTGGAAAGAAGATTTCTTCGGGATAAAATAAGAGTTATTCTTTAAATCAAGATTGGCTAAGATTGAAGATCACGCCAAGAACAAGAAAATCAAGAAGAGAGAAATGGTGATATCATGTCTATAAAGAGACAACTTAATTCATTATGAATTAAGGGGAGTGAATGAAAAAAGATGATACTGGAGAGAAAATTATGAATAACAACTTCATACAGTCCTATTCAATCAAGCTGAATAAAGAGATAAATATTTTTGCAGACACCGAGCAACAAAGCATAGCATCACTGTGTAGAAACAATAGTGGAGAAAAGGTATTAAAAAGATATATTGATCAGAATGGTTTAATGAGCTTACAATAGATCTAAAAATCTGCAAGTATAAGTTGTATATGTGAATAGATCATATTGTTTCAGTTTAACCATTGATTCAGAAAGTCTCATAACCAAGAAGGATTTAAAGATCCTTTCTATATTGAGATGCATCCCAAGGAGTATCAAAAATTTTGATCATGAAGATAGCATGAGATGTCAGATACTATTTGACAAATAAGGGTTTGGTCATAGAAGATAGCATAGAGATGCCTGATATCAAGAGACAAAATAATATTTTAAATCTTGTAACAAGGTCACACTTAATAGTGTGTTTGTAACCTTTATCAGGGTTGTCTCTTCACCGAACTCACTTCAGAAGAGTGAAAATTTTGGGTTACCGGTCCCAAGTGATTTTTTCCCTTAATAGGGTTTCCATGTTAAAAATCCATGTTTCAATGTATTTATGAGTCATTACTTTAGTGTTTTGCATTAAACATAACTAATTTGGATTGATTGGTATACACTAAGATATTTACTATCATTCGGTAAATTGAAAGACTTCTATTTGGTAAATATGAAGTATAAGGTTTAAAAGATAACTTTGAGTAGTAGTTATTTGATAATTATATTTGAAGGCATTCATCTTATAGGGATGAAGATAACTAAAGGCTTAATATTGAGGTACTAATTATTTTGGGTTGATTAATTGGAATATTTTTGAGGCCACTAATTCACCCCCCCTCTTAGTTATTACTAACAATTGGTATCAAAGCTTGTGTTCTTATAAAGGGAGTTTAACATCTCAAGAAAAATTACAAGATGAACAAATGAGATGTGCCCAAGTTGAATAAAGACAACTTTGCATCATTGCAAAGAAGAATAAGACTCCACCTATCATGTATTGGTAATTATGTTACTCAACACCTTGATACTAAATATGTGTTTCCTATAGGACCTCATACTCTTGAGAAATTGAGAGAAAAGCATGAGCACAATTGCATGATGATAGAACTTGCCTCATCACTCTCCGACGCTAAGTTTGAAGATATAAAAACCAGCACCTCTGCAAAGAAAATGTGGGATAAGTTGAAGCTGGTACATGGAGGAGATTCTAATGTACTAAGAGCTAAGGCAGAAATCCTAAGAGGGAGGTTTGATGACCTAAGGATGAAAGAAGGAGAAAATATCACTCAATATAGCTGCAGAATCAAAGAGGTAGTCAACGCTATCGGAGGAGTTGGAGGTGTACTTGAAGAGGAGATAGTGGTAAGTAAAATCTTAAGAACCTTACTGCATTCAAATCTTCTTTTAAAATAAGTAAGTCAAGACATAAACATGCCATTAGAAATGATATTGAAAGTGATAATTATGATTAAGGACTTGATGAGATTGAAGCACTAATAACAACAAAACTATAGAGGCAAAGGTAGATACAAAGGCAAATTACCACTTGTATGTTTTAATTGTAAAGAGGTTGGACACTTTATTGCAAGATGTCCTAGCAGAAGAAAAGATGATAGAAGTAATGACAGATCATATGAGAAAAAGTTTGATAGAGGTGATAATAGAGAATACCAAAGAAATCAAGAGTTTGAAAGAAGAGATACCCGAGACTACAAGGACAAAGGGAAGAAAGCTTGTTACAAAGCTGAGAATAGAGCTGATGATACTGACATTGAATCTAAAGAAGACATTGAGATGGTATTTGTAGCCATGAAGGATGATTTAGATGAAGAAGAAGAAAGGTATGTAGAAACTACACTCATATCTAAGGTTAGCAATAATGATGTCTAGATCATAGATATTGGCTGCACCTACCACATGACTAGTGATAAGCAAAAGTTTGAAAATTTTGAATACTATAATGGTGGTTCAGTAAGAATGGGTAATGACACACCTTGTCCAATTGAAGGTAAAGGAACCATAATGTTGAATAACCTGATCAAATGTGAAAATGCTTACTTGGTAAAAGGACTGAATTATAATTTGTTAAGTGTTTCACAACTGAACAATACAGGTCACCGAGAAGCATTTGAGAATAAGAAGGAAAATATATTCAATGAATCAGGAAGGTTGATCAGAACTGGTGAGAAGAAAAAGGTAACCTTTTCTATCTTGATGACATTAACACCACATGTTTAATGGATATAAATGAAGACATATGGTTGTGGCACAAGATTGTGTCAAGTGAATTTTGACAACATGATAAAGATAAGAAATAAAAGGAATGTCAGAGGCTTACCTAGCATGACAAAGCCCAAGCATATCATGTGCAAGAACTGTCAAAAAGGTAAGATGAAAAATTCTAATTTCAAGAGTAAAACCCATACATCTAATGAAATTATAGAATTAGTCCATACTGATCTACTTGGACCCATGAGGACAAAGAGTTACTATGGAGATAGGTATTTCATTCTCTTTGTTGATGATTATTATAGAATGATGTCAGTTTTTTCTTAAAAGATAAATCAGAAGCATTCAAGATGTTTAAATGGTATAAGGCTATGGTAGAAAAATACAGTGATAAGAAATTGAAATGCTTAAGGTTAGATAGAGGAGGGGAATTTATTTCTGTTGAATTCACTAATTTTTGTAATGAGCATGGAATTAAAAGATAGGTTTCTGCACCAAGAAATCCAAAGCAAAATGGAATTGCTGAGAGGAGAAATAGATCAATTGTTGACTATGCAAGAACATTGATGATTGAGAAAAGTATCACTCAAAATTTCTAGAGGGAATCTGTCAGTACTATTGTCTACACATTAAATAGAGTACAATTGAAGAAGGAGACAAAGAAGACACCCTATGAGCTTTGGTAAGGTTACACAGCGAATGTAAGTTACTTCATAATATGTGGTAGACAATGTTATATTTTGAAGGATGATAGAAATGGAAAGCTTGACTCCAAAAGTGATGAAGGTATCTTTCTAGGGTACCAGACGAAAGAAGAAGAGAACCAGAGGAATACAATAGGTTTTTTTTATACTGAAGAACCTGACACTCTACCCAAGCAATAGTGTATCACTCATGAGCAGCAGAACATTGCACCCAAGCATCAAGCTACAATTACCAAAAATAAGGATAATACTCAAGATTATGTACCAAGCAATGGAGATCAAAACAAAGGTCAAGATACTGATCAGAATGACGGACAAAGAGCTGAACCAAAACTTGCCAAATGTCAGAAGACATCATCCACATAATCAAATCATAGGAGATAAGAAGGCTGGAATGAGAACAAGAAGTAAGTCACTAAACACTAGATGTTTACTTTGTGATTTTGAGCCTAAATCTATTAACACTGCACTTGAAAATGAAGAATGGGTCAGTGCCATGAATGAAGAAATAGAACATATTGATAAGAACAGTATATGGATACTAGTACTGAGACCAGATGACAATAATGTCATCGGTACCAAATGGATATTCAGAAACAATCTGAATTAGAATGGAGAAGTCACAAGAAACAAATCAAGGTTAGTATGCAAGGGGTATGCACAAGAAGAAGGTATTGATTATGGAGAAACCTTTGCACTCATTTATAGACTAGAAGGAGTTAGAATCTTACTTGATTATGCTGCATTCAAAGGATTCAAGGTATACCAGATAGATGTAAAATCTATATTCCTAAATGGAATACTGGAAGAAGAGCTATACATTGAACAACCAAAAGGGTTTGTTGATCCAAACAAGAGGAACATGGTATGTAGACTAAATAAAGCCTTGTATGGATTGAAACACGAATCTACAGCTTGGTATGAATGACTTCACTCTTATCTCATTAGCATTGAATTTATAAGAACAAGTGAAAATAGCAATCTATACTTAAAAGAAGATACCGATGGTAATATTCTGATTGCTGAAATATTTATTGATGATATCATTTTTGGGTGAAATGAAATGTTATGCAAATCCTTTGCTAATGAAATGGGAAAGGAATTTAAAATGTATATGTTTGGGGGGATCAAATTCTTTCTTGGTCTATAGATTCTTCAACAAGATGCAGGCATATATATATCACTCAGTCCAAATACATCAAAGAAGTGCTGAAGATATTCAAGATAGAATATACTAAGCCAGTTGGAACACCTATGGCTACTAGATGTAAGCTGACAAAAGAAGATAAATCAAATGTGGTAAATCAGACCTTGTATAGATCAATGATTGGCAAACTAATGTATGTTTTACATACCAAACCAGATATAGCACATGTAGTTGAAATAGTTGCAAGATTCTCTGCTAATCCCAAAGAATCACATATGACTATTGTCAAGAGAATTATGAGATATCTAAAGAACATCAAGGATTATGGCTTATGGTATAAAAGAGAAGGTAAATTTAAGCTACAAGTCTATATAGATGTTGATTGGGCTGGAAACATTGATGACCGAAAGAGCACAACTAGAGGAGCATTCTTCATGGGTGACAGACTTGTCACATAGATCAGCAAGAAGAAAGGATGCATCTCTCAGTCTACTACAGAAGCAAAATATGTAGTTGTTTCTGCAAATTGCTCCAATATTGCATGGATCAAACAGTTGCTAGAAGGTATGAATATGAAGATTCTTGAACCAGTGATTATCTATTATGATAATACTAGTGCAATTAACATTTCTAAGAATCCAATCATGCATGATAACACTAAGCATATTTATATCAAGTATCACTATCTAAGAGAACAAGTGCAAGAAAAAGAGGTGATGTTGGAATATGTTAAATCAAAGGAACAATTAGTTGGTATATTCACCAAGCCATTACTGAAAGATACATTTGAGTACTTGAGACAGAGACTAGGGGTACAACCCTTGTCTATCGGTCAGTAAGCTGACTAAGAGGTTGCATTAGCCTACACACAATCAGAAGATCATTCATGTTGATGCAAGCACCAAGATGAACAACAATAGATACATTTATACACAGCAAGGTACAAATCTGCACTGAACACCAGAGACATTGTATTTTTGATGGATAGGGAAGTTCAAGGAATATATTATATAAAAGGATGGAAAACGATATAGAAGAATTGTTTGGAATTGTTGTCAAAAGGAGAGATGATCTCATTATCATAAGGGAGAGAGATTCTCATTATAAGAAGGGAAAGATGATCTCATTATCAGGAAAATATTGTATCATTATCCATGAAGAGAAGTTCCTAAGAACCAAAAGGAAGAGTTAATAAATATTCAAAGGGAGAGATTGATTACATATGAAATATCCATCCAAGTTAGAGAAATAACACAAGGGAGAGATTTCATACAAAGGGAGAGATTGATGTCAAAAGAAAAAGAGATTATCAAGAAGAAGAATAGTCAAGGCAAAACACATATCAGAACAAAGACAGAAGCTGCTACATCTATCCAGTGAAGGGATTAAAGATTAAAGATGTCCATTCTAAAAGAAACAAATCTAAGATATTTGAGCTTACCGAGAGCCAGATATTTGTAATAGTTACAATAGAAATATTGATGAAATTATTATATTTCATATTGTATTAGTAATAATATAGTGTGATAATGTAGTGTATTTCCATCAATGTCAAAGGGAGATATTGATGACATGTAACATATTGAATGTTTGAAGATGTTAAGTTGATCACCAAAATACAAAAAAGATAATGCAAGACATTAAATTAGTTAATGGATTATATTGTCGCTGATCTATCAACTTGATATAATCTAATTGGTTATAATCAAAGTGTCAAAGACTTTAGAGATCAGATAGAGAAAAATATTATGCTTTTAGTAATGCATAAAAGACAATCATTCACTAAGTGACTACAAACATCAATGGCTAGTGGAACCCGATGGACAAAGCTCACCAAAAGTCAAGTCATAGTGATGTATGAGAAAAGAAACTGATGAGCATTACCAAAGAGAAGAATCACAAGCATTAATGACGACCATAATTACAGTGTTAACCGACGAGCAGAACTTTGTAGTGAAGCCCGATGGACAGACAACCCCGACAGACAGACAAACCCAATGGAGAAGCTTGAGGAGAACTAAAGTGTTGACCGAAGCAATCAAGGAATTAAAACATGAAGTTAAATGGAGTTAATAAATGACAAAATATTTAGTTGGCAGAGATAAATATAGACTTAACTCATTGTTATCATTGTTTTCATTGACAAGATAAAGACAAAGATAAGTAAAATATTTAAAGTTGTTTTGTCTAGTTGGCAAGAAGATTTCTACGAGATAAAACATGATCTATACTTTAAATCAATATTGGATAAGTTTGTGGATCATGCCAAGAACAAGAAAATCAAGAAGAGAGAAATGGTGATATCATGTCTATAAAGAGACAACTTGATTCATTATGAATTAAGGGGAGTGAATGAAAAAAGAGGATGCTAGAGAGAAACTAATGAAGAACAACTTCATACAGTCCTGATAAATCAAGCTGAAGAAAGAGCTAAAGATTTATGCAGACACTGAGCAACAGAGCATAGCATCACCGAGCATAAACAATAGTGGAGAAAAGGTATTAAAAAGATATATTGATCAGAATGGTTTAATGAGCTTACAATAAATATGAAAATATGCAAGTATAAGTTGTATATGTGAATAGATCATACAGTTTCAGTTTAACCATTGATTCATAAATTCTCTTAACCAAGCAGGATTTAACGATCCTTTCTATATTGAGATACATCCCAAGGAGTATAAAAAAGTTTGATCATGAAGATAGCATGAGATGCCATATACCATTTGAAAAACCAAGGTTTGGTCATAGAAGGTAGCATAGAGATGCTCGATATCAAGTGAAAAACTAATATTTTAAATCCTATAACAAGGTCACACCTAACAGTGTGTTTGTAACCTTTTTCAGGGTTGGCTCTTCACCGAGCTCACTTTAGAAGAGTGAAAATTTTGGGTTATCAGTGTTAGGAATACAGTGTCTCATCCTTGGATAATTCCTATTCTTATTATTTGTTTTGTAAAATGTATTTCTTGCAAATAATGTTGATGTGTCGGCATCTTGAATTGTGTGTAAGGAGATCATGGCTAAAATGGTTATGACAGATTCCTGACACATAAGAGCTATGTCAGGAAGATTCAATGATAGGTGAAGACATGTGGCAACTGATAAATTTGAGTACTGTACACTCTTCCCCAATTGTGGGGTTCAGGGTTTCCTATTTTCTCAGAGAATGGTAAAACCCTACTAGGGTTATCTTTGGGAGTAGCCCTAAAAAGTGAAGCGCATGATATAAGCATTTTTTAGGGTTGCGAAGAGATGTGATGCGAGTATATTGTTGGAACGTTTTATGCTGCCATGATTTGTCTTCAAGGGTTTTGAAATCTTCTGAAAGAACTTGCATTGCAAGTGTATTGTAAGCTGTAATAGTTTTTGATCAATACATTGTGCAGGTTTTGGAGTGCTGGGGTTTTTTTCCGAAAGGTTTCCCCAGGGTATATCATTGTGTCATTCTCTATTTTTTTCTGTATGCATGGTATGTGGTTGCAATATCTTTGTTAAAGTAGTTAACGAATCTATAATTGTAAGGATTTAAAAGAATTTGCACAATACTTTCCTATAGAGATTAGCGTAGGAAGCTGTTTCCGCACCTGAGTTTCCTTACAATCAGTCCCAAGTGGTTTTTCCCTTAACAGGGTTTCCACGTTAAAAATCCATGTTTCAATGTGTTTATGAGTCATTAATTTAGTGTTTTGCATTACACATAACTAATCTGGATTGATCGGTATACACTAAGCTATTTACTGTCATTTGGTAAATTGAAAGACTGCTATTCAGTAAACACAAAGTATAAGGTTTAAAAGATAACTCTGAGTAGTAGTTATTTGATAACTATATTTTAAGGCATTTATCTTATAGGATTGAATATAACTAGAGGCTTAATATTATGGTACTAAGTATTTTGGGTTGATTAATTGGAATATTTTTGAGGCCACTGATTCAGCCCCCACTCTCAGTTATTACTAATAATAATTTCATGGAGTGAACCCATGAGTCTGTTGGAGACATACTCAAGTGTCTTCAACTCAAAGGGTTTTTACTTCAAAGGTATACAAGGAATAATCTTATTGTCTCAAATATTTGATGATAGTGTTCTTCAGGTTTGGTGAAAAAGAGCTAGAAAATCCAATGGCTATGGTGGATTTGAATGTTTGAGTTTTTAATAATGTTATAGAATACTCTAGAAGTGTTTGTTTCATGAGATGGAAAAACACATAGATCATAAGGATTAGATTGGTGGAGATTTTAGTCAATAATAATATTTTTACTATTATTCATGTTCTTGGCCGACTTAGTTGGTAAATCATGTTGCACAAGTTGTAAATCATGAAATCTGGGAGATTTACGATCTTGAGGTGGTTTTTGAAGGCCATGGCTATGATTTGATGGTTATAGATGTATTTGAGCATGATATTTGGTGTGATAATTTGAAGAGAAGGTGAATTAGGGCTTTTGACCTAGTTCTTGGTATAACATTATGAATTAGGGAAAAAATCATTAGGCGTGAAAGTGGAAGATTGGTTGGGAAAAAAAAAATATTTCTTGTAGAGAAGTTGTGAATATCTATTGAAGGATAATCTTCTCATCAAAAGGAGTCAGAGAGAGATAAATTAGAGATTTTAGTTGTGCTTCAATGAAACTAAATTTGGCGTAGGGTAGATGTTTTTATCCAACTCAAAAATACTTTTAGATCATTGTAGTGATTAGATTGCAAGGAAGTGATCCTTCCTCAAGGTTGTATCCCTAGGATTTTCTTTTGACCAATGAGATCTAGGAAGTGAGCATGAGTGCATGTGCATTGCACATACATTGTAATAAGGTTATACTTCTAATAAGGTATTTTATTATTGTGGGTAATCAGCCAAACCATGGTTTTCCTCTAACAAGGTCTCCACAATAAAAATATTGTGTTTAATTATGTGGATGATATTTTTATTTGTGTATACATGCATATTTCACATTTCATTCAAATTAGACCAGAAATAAGAGAGTTCAAGAAATAAGGCTTCTTAAGAACTAAGGGTTTAAGGAGTATAGCTTTGGGGAAAACTAGTTCACCCCCCTCTTAGGTGTTCATTACCATTTTATCAATATATCCAATCTTGCATACCAGGCCCTAGGTGCATGTTTCATTTCATAGTGTGCCTTCTCCAATTTGTATACCATATTAGGTTTTTCTAAAAGTTTAAAATCTTTCAGTTTTTCTATATACAACTCTTCAAGTTCTCCATTTAAAAAGGTTGATTTTATATCCATTTGATATACCTTGAGATTATTGTAAGAAGAAAAAGAAAGAAACATACTTATAGAATCTACCCTAGCCACCAGAGAAAAAGTTTCTTCAAAATCAATCCCTTCAACTTATGAATAGCCATTACATACCAGTCTAGCCCTATTTCTCGTAACTTGTCTTTGATCATTTACCTTGTTTCTGAATACCCATCTGATTCATATCACATTCATGTCCACTAGTCTACATACAAGTTTCCAAGTTTCATTTTTCTCTATTTGATTTAGCTCCTCTTCTATTGCTTTAATCCAGCTCTCTTCCTTGCTTACTTCTACATAGTTCTTGGGTTTAGTTATTGATAAAAAAAATAATTTAACTATTCTTTTGATCCGAAAATCCTTCTCCTTGTTTGAGCAACTTTATCTTTATCACCAATTATTTAATCTTCTATGTGATTCTTTTGAACATATCTAGCAGGTGTCTTCACAATGAATTTTGGTTTTGTTTCTTCAATAGTTTTTTCTTCTTATTCTTCTACCAGATCATCATTTTTCTCTAAAATAGGAGTAAACTCAACATTATTATCTTCTACCAGAGTAAGATGAATTTTGTCATCACAATCCTTTACATTTTCACTTTAAACAACTTTGTTCAATCTCTTATTGTAACACTTGTAAGCTTTGTTGTATGTTGCATAGCCCAAGAAAATTACTTCATCTACTCTTGTATCAAAATTTCCCAATCCATCTTCATATCTCCTAATGTAGCACTTACTTCCAAAGATATTGAAGTATCTCATAGTAGGTGATCTTCCACACAATAGTTCATAAGATGTTTTTGAATGATTTTCTATAATTTGAACCCTATTAAGAATATATATATTATAGTATACATGACATCCTTCTGATATATATTGGTCATATTAGCATCCTTTAACATAGTCCTACCAATTTCAACAATAATTGTATTCTTCCTTTCAACCTCTCCATTCTGATAAGGAGTCCTCAGAGCATAAAATTGTCTTCTTATTCCATTCCTATCATAGAAGTCATTAAATTCCTTTGAAGTGAATTCTCCACCTCTATCAGATCTTAAGTATTTATTCTTATAATCTATTTGATTTTCTACCATTGATTTAAAGTTTTTTAAATTTCTAAATGCTTCAAATTTCTCTCTTAGAAAATTAGCCCAAGTCATTCTAGAATAATCATCAATTAACAACATAAAGTACATTTATCCATTCAGAGCTCTTGTTCTTGTTGGTCCACATAAATCTGTATGGATTAAATTGAAAGGTTCACTAGATGAATATTCCTTTTTTTTGAATTTCTTCCTTGTCTGCTATGTATATGAAAATCACACCTTCATAAAATTAGTATTGTTACTATCAATTCAACTTCAAAATATGCAAATTAAGCTAATTGAATCAAAATAAACAATGACCATCTCATGGCTCTCTATCTAGGAAAGAAAATAGTATGCTCTTAGCTCAAGCATCCATTAATGACAGTCCCAATAATGAGAAATTAAAGCTATTTGATGTGATTTAACCCTATTTAGCTCAAATTATCCTAAATTCTTCAAGATTGATCACTATTTGCAACATTGAATCAAATTAAAATGCTATGAATCTCCCAATCAAAATACCTATAGTGATGATGCTTTGCTCATGAATGTGTGTTATATATTTTTCACTCAAAATGATCTCTATTTAAAGGATTTCCCAAGGTTAGGGGTAAAGTTTATTTAACTCTGATTAGGGTTAGGTTGAGTTGATTGTCTCAAAGGTTAATACAATTTAAATGATGGTTTAAAATAAGGGGACAAAATGAGTGGTCAAGATGCAACTCCAAGATGTGTGATGGAGAATCACTTTGGGCTTGATCCATGTGAGCTCAATCCTTAGTTCCTATTGGTTGAAATTGATTTCCCCATGCGGTGGGTGAGGAATAAAAGGATTTAGATTAACTGATTTATTTAATTTTTTTATCCATGTGCACCCTTGAATGAGATGGAATTAATTTGATTTTAACTATGCAATTAAATGATTAATATCAATTGCATAATTAATTGATTATTTTGATTTAATTAATCCAAAGGCTTTGATTATTCAATTAATTCCTAATTTTTCTTTATTTTATCACTTTGTTCTCTATTTGATTTGCTTGAAAAAAATTAGGTGTCTACAAATGTCCCTCTTTGAACTGATGTGCAAAGCGCATTGGTTCAAAGAATGTCTAATGTTTGATGTTTGATCTGATCTCGATGACTAATTTTCTGATGCAACTAATTTGATAAAACATCTGATGTGATTCCCTGATGTAAAAAATAACTTGATTGAGATGCCCCACTACTGTTGATGATGAAATTTTGATGCCTCAGATTTGATTGATTGATCTTGCATCTTGATGATATTGTTGCCCCCTTGAAAATGAAAGCAAAATTGATGTGAAAAAGATTTCAAAAATGAGCGTGATTGATCAATTATGATTTTATTTATGATAAACCAATGTTCAAAAAGTACCCTGGTGATGAATATTCTACCTTTTGGTTCTATTAAGGTAAAAAATACCCTTCAATTAGGTTAAAAAGGTATAAAAGGGGGTAAAAAAATGTCATTTTCACATATCATTTTTACTTTTACCCTCATTTTTGCTCTGAGTGACTAGAAGACTAATCGCGATGGTTGTGCCAATTCAAGGGCATAGGTTCAAGTGAGGGAACATATTCCAACATTCTATAGATTATGGACCTCTAGTGAGTACTTAAATCCTTCTTGTTTGATCAATTTCAAATTTTACCACTTTTGTAGGATTTATATGCATTATTAGATTAGGTTTTTGACATTTTTTCAAAGTAACACATAGGATAGTTAAAGTAGCATGTATGGTAGAAAAGTAACGCATCCATAGCTAGAAGTAGCATGTAGGATAGAGTTAAATAGAAATTAGAATGGCTTAACCTAATAGAGTTTTAGCGCATATGATATGTTAAGTAGTGCTTAGGAAACCCTGGCTTAGCATCCAAATTCTTCAAGCGCATATGATGAATGTGTGCAAGCTAAATGTGGGCCTCTGATTTAGTAGAACACTTCAACATGGTCATTATTCTTCAGCTGCATATAGGAATGAATATTGATTCATTCACCCTGCACGTCTAAAAGAGTCAACCTGTTGCCTTCTAGAAGGCAGGAGTATGAATTTGCTCTTAGTTCATTGCAAACTCAGTGACTACACCGAAGACCTAAATGAAGGATTTTAATCTATATACTGAAATTAAACTATTGATTAATCTAAATGATAAATGCAAATTGCCGTCAATCCAAGCTAGTTATAATTCACTTTTAGAACACCAATTGAAATGTGAGATATTCAATTTTAAACCCAAATTGAAAGTGTGCTCTAAATTAAGTTTGCATGCTTGAACAAAAGTAAACAACAATATTAGCTAAATGAGAAACTGCTAAGAATGCTAATACAAAAATGAAGTATAATAACTTTAATAAAAATTCAGATCCTTTATGAAGGAAAAGAGTTTCTCTTTTATAGAAATCTCTCTCGAATCGACGGTCGAGATCGAACAAAAAGAGTGGCTCAAATTCGATTGAAGAAGCACAATCCATGTGCAAGTGATTCGATTGGTCAAGAGAGTCAGTTGACTGAATTGACTAATCAGTTATTTTAGAAACTTCCAAAATTAGTTCATAGTTAATTGAATTGTTTCCAAAATGATAAACAGTGGAGAATCAGTTAACTGAGTGGAACTGAATTGTTTCCATTTTGATAAATCAGTTAACTAGATTTGATGATGTCATATGTATTTTTAATAAATTAATTGATTTTGAATGCACATTTATGTTTTTATAATTAATTTAATTCCTTTTTTATTTAATTGACGATTTAGTCATTTTTATTTAATTAATATATCAGAATATCAATTAAATAATAGTATAAAGTTTATTTGCCAATGTAATGTGATTTTAGGAATTAATTAATTAATCAAGTAAGATGATCAATTAGGACCTAGGGTTTAGGTCAGATCAGTTCGAATGTGATGAATTGCCTGTTTGATTTAGGACTTAGGTTTAATCAAGATTAGGGTTTCTTGATTAATTGCTGAGATTGGGGGTCTAGGGTTTAGGTGACCATTTGTAGGTGATTACATTTGCCCCTCTTTGAATTGATGTGCACTCAGTGCATTGATTCAAAGACCTATTAGCGAGAAGACCCAGAATAGTTTGATTTTAAGAGATGAAACCATTCTTTTGAAGAAGAAGACCGACTTTGAGCTTAATTGGATGAAGATCGATCAAAACATATAAAAAGAATGCTTAGTTTGATTTGAAGCGATGAAACTAAACATCTGTCAGGAACTCTTAAACCTTTTTGATTGGTTTGAATGCATAACCAGTTTGATTTGAAGCGATGAAACTAATTACCATTAAGAGATTTGATTAGCAAGCAAATTGACTTGAGTTGAAGTGATGAAGCCAATTTGATCAATGTATCTAGTTTCAATAATGATTTCCCCGTATAAGACCAGTCTTGTCTGGTTTCGAGTGCATTCACCACTGTATAAGACCATTGATTAGGTTTCCTTTGATTTAAGATGATCTCAACTTGATTTGATGTGATAAAGCTTAGATGCCCCAAGAGATGGGGTTTTGATTGAGGATGTGATCACTGGAATGTTGATTTTTCTAATCCTGCCCCCTCGGGAGGGAAATTGAAATATGGCTAGGTGCCCCAGTGATGAGAAGCAATTTGATTGATTAGACAATTTAGGAAGAAATTAATCTAATTAGAAATAGGTCCCACATGGTTAGGAAAGAATCTATACTTAATGAGAGGTCCTGTTTGACCGAGATTGACCAAAAGTAAGATACATGGATTGATGAGAAGAAAAGCATGAGAGATTTCTATTGGTTGTGCAAGTGGTCAAATTCAAATTTTGATTTCAATCCTGAAAATAGAATTAGGATAGTGGATTTAGCAAGGGATGTCATGACCACTTGACGATGAGAAGATTGATCGATAAGAACCTTAGATCCTTCACATTGGATAGAGATAAAGTTATTATGCTGATTTCAACACTATGCAGATGCAGATGTAAGACTAACATGAATGCAACCTAAGGTGTAGTCACCGAGCTTTAGCATTGAAAATTTTCATCATTGTGCATTTTTGGAACATCAGAGTCGATACAATCCTTACTGGTGCCACTGCGACCATAAGAATATGAATATGACTTTGATTGGATAAGATATGGGAAACTAACATAAGCATCGAGGCAAAAAAAGCTGAGATGACTTGAACGTTGTTTCTAGTTTTGATAGTGCAAGCATACACTAGTATCGAGGCATTCAAAGCCAAGATAACCATGAGTGCGTGCTTGTGTAAACAAATAGATAAATAACAAACAAGGAGATAGTACCGACCTCACCTTGGCATAGAAATAAAGAGGATTGAGGGATGTGAGGCTTTTCCACCTTAATGTAGGAGCGCTTACCACATACACCCAGTTTATTTGGCATTGTTGGATCATCGAGACCACACCAACAAGTAGTAGACAAAGAAAAGATTAACGAAATCAATGTAAACAGATAGCATACAAATAGAAGTTCAGCATACTTCAGCCATTTTCAATGTTTTAGAAATGTATATGTATGAGGTGTTGAGAAACACCATTGTGCTTGTGAGTGCTTTGTATTTGATTGCTATCGATTTGTTGTTTACGTTTGCGATATCCAATGTGTGTTAAGAAACACAGATGCGTCCAAAGACAGTGTTAAGAAACATTGTTGATTATGGTGTTGAGAAACACCTGTTTGTGTTAGTAGCGATTTGTCCTTCAAAAATGAAGGGATTACTGACTCTAGTGTAATCCAAAGATGTGATCCAATTGGGGTCCCATGCCCCTAATAGAAAATAATGATAACTAACTTGACTCATACTGCGAGGATAAATCTGAATT
Source organism: Thuja plicata (assembly GCA_018584345.1). NCBI lineage: Eukaryota > Viridiplantae > Streptophyta > Pinopsida > Cupressales > Cupressaceae > Thuja > Thuja plicata. The sequence goes on from MU226934.1 coordinate 227,847, forward strand.
GATTGCCCCCAGGTTATGACTCTGGATCGGTTTCAAGCCAGGAGGGTTCTCAAAAGAACCAGAGTGTCACGAAAGTGACTGAAAGATATGTACAAACTGAAGTAAAATATTGCCAAGAATAAGCATTGATAGATGGAGCGCTGAATACAAGAGGCACCTATTTACCAATTTTTCACCTACTTGGCAAAGATGATATTTAGCAAAAATTGACTTGATTTAAAGCGATGGAGCCAATTTGATCAATGTGCCTGGTTTCAATAATGAATAGCTCATATAAGACCGATCTATCTGGTTTCAAGTGTATCCGTCCCTGTATAAGACAATTGATTGAGTTTATATTGATTTATGATAATCTCAACTTGATTTGGTGCGATGAAGCTGAGATGCCCCAAGTGATGGGGTCTTTCTTGATGATGTGATCATTGAAAACCTGGTAAGAATGCCTCTGTCGCCATCCTTTTTTTTCTCAATTTTTCAAATTTTTAGTGTATTTTTGATGTTTTTTTTATTTTTTTGATTGATGCATCAAGGTGCATCAAGATGATCATTTTTTCAGGACATTTTTCACTTTTTATATTTTTTAGAGATTAACCAATCTCAAGCAAGATCACATTGGTTTGCCCCCAATGTCTAGCAAGGTAGAGGTCATTATAGATGGATTAGAAAGTTGACAGATGAGGAGAATAGACAATCATGGATGAAGAGGGTGAATGCAACCCTCAAAGACAGTCTCCTCAATATTGCCCAAGCTAGGAAAAAAAATGAATATCACAATGTAGGCTCATGGAGCAGTGCTGGATAGCATATAGGACAATGACCTGATGTCATAAAAAGCATGGAGTCCAAAAGAATGGACATGTCAAGAGACTTTTGAGAAACAATTTTGCAATTTTCATTCGTCATTTTGATCAAGACCAAGGGGTCAATGTTGGATAGGATATAGCTATGATAGCGCAATCGGGATAAGGGGTGATGAAGGTATAAGTGAATGTTTTTGGATTAGTGCAAAGGATGTTTATGGATAGGCTCAACCTTGTAAAGATCAGAAGAAGGAACATCAATGTTCATGTGCTAGCTAGATGGAAGATATGATAGATGACAATGGAAGGAACTTGCCCCCAAGTGAATAGTGCAAGTAGGAGGAATTACGCATGATGCCTATTTTCCAGGTTTTCATCATGGTACTTATCTAAGGTGCCACAAGAAGTGGTTTTCACCATAGGATGGATTGATTTATTTTTACTTTTGCTACTAAGGTGCCTGTTTACCAGGTTTTCACCAAGGCACTTTTTTTTGTACTTTTGATCTTAAGGAGGAAATTAAGCTTCTAGCTGTTTAGATAGTGCTCCATTGAAAGATATGATATGATAGGCCAAGGACACTGAAAGTATGCTCAAAATATGCTAATAAGGTGATGGTAGAGGAGATTGAAATGGAGGATAACAGAGATGGTAGCCAAGGATTTATGTGATGGATTGGATAAGAGGAATGGAAGGATATTGGATAGGGTATGGTGATAAGATAAACATTGAAACACCCCTTGAAGGGTAGTGGACAAATGGAGGAACAGTGGATGGAATAGCGTGAGACTTTGATGTATGAGAGGATATGGATCTTGGTATGCGAGGACCCAAGATGGAGTTAGAATATGGGAGATTTTGAGATGGAGATGAAGTGGAGGACTTTGGAAGCTTGGATGCCAACTCTGAATTTTCCTTGTTGTTCAAGCCTTTTAAGAGAGACTTGGGAATCCACATAGATTTTGCTTTTATTTTTTTATCCAAGTCCTTTGGAAGAGACTTGGGAATCCATATAGTGTTTGATTTTTCTTTGCTTTTGGATTATTTAGAACGCAATTCTTCCATAATGGATTTAGGAACCCATATTTTCTTTAATTTTATTCTTTGCTTTGATTTAGAATGCAATTCTTCCATGATGGATTTAGGAACCCATATTTTCTTAGTGGACCCTTGTGGTCTCTTTTTAGTCACATGTCGATTAGATGGGACATAGTGATTTTCAAATGTGAGTGGATTCTTGTATTTTTGATTTCTTCGTTGCACATCCAAATTGCTTCCAAAAGTCTTGGAAATTGTGGATGAATAGGGCTGATATGACTGCTTCATATGGATGGGTTGATAAGGAGATTTCAAGGATGTATGTCTTTGTTGACCTTGATAGGGGATAGGGTAAGTGGATGGAGGGATATAAGGACCCAATATAGATGCAAGGTTTGATGATTTCAGCTTTGGGATATAGGGACCAAGGATGGAGTTGGAGGATAGTGAAGGATGATGCTTACGTTTGAATGGAGGGATACAAGGTGTGGAAGGGATATCAACATCTTTAGAGTGAGCTGCATTGCCAAGGCTCTTCTCTTTTGAATTCATCTTTAGATCAATAGGAGCATGAACAATTTTGATAGGAGAAACTTTGATAGGAATAACTGAAGCTTGAGGGGATTTATTTTTCTATGAGGGATTTGGAGGAATGATGTATTCTTGATGGATATGGAGGATCATGACAAGGAGATGATGGGATTCTCTAGTCTTGACAAGGATCTTTAGATGGTGTACAAAGGGTACCTTTCTCTTGATTTTCAACAGGCCCATTAGAGATGCCAGAAATGATATCTTGATCTTGCTTGGGAGATGGATGGATATCTTCTTGGAAGACAGTGAAGGGGATGAGAGAACCATCATGGGACTCTTGAGGTATATGAATTTGGTCAACTGTTGGATAAAGATGGATGGTGTCTTGATCTTGATCATTACAGTTATTTGTTTCTTCACACTTTGGATTGCCCTCTTGACATGGAGCCACTTTTAAGGATGAGGTAGGAGTTTTTATCTGCATAGGAGATTCTTGACATGCTGATGGACAATCATTGGAAATAGGCATGATAAGCATCAAAGTACATAGAATCTTTGGTTCAATGATCTTTGAAGCCTAAGAAGGACTTGCAATCGTATGCGGAGTAGCTTGGATCTCTTTTAGAGGTAGTCCTTGAGAGTAGACATAGTCGTCATTAGGTTCAGTTCTTGATGGAGATGGTGTGGCTAGTTTTGAAGCTTTAGGAGATGGAGGAATGGAGGAAGAAGTAGATGTGATTTGCGAACCATTGCTAGACATGGATTCTTGATATTGATCATGCTCGAGACTTGTATCTTCACTAGATGATTCATTAGAATTTTCCACTTTGATTATGCCATCATCTATGAGATCTTGGATTTTATGTTTCAACTCCATGCAAGATGAAGTTTTATGCTCATTGTGTTGATGATATGCACAATAGCTACTCAAGAATCTTCGTCCACATGATGTGGCTTGAGGTAATGTGATGAGATCATTATCAAGAATTTCTTCTAATGTAGATGCATAAGATTGCCCCAAAGGAGTGAAGTCTCTCATGCATTTAACCCAAGGTTTTTCTTTCATGATGTTACTAATCCCTTTGGAGGAAGACTTCATGGTTTTTTCAACAACTTTTAGGGCTTTGGAGCCACTCGCTTGATAATGATCAAATAGAAAAGGATAGATTGAGCTTGATGAGGATTTTTTGGATTGTGTATCCTTTTCCCCCTTTAATTCTTGGATTTCAAATTGCATAGTTTGAAGTTGTTTTGATAAAGTTGCCATAAGAATCTCTTCTTGCGCATTGTTAGGACCATAAGGTTTAACCCATTTGTTTTTAGACATTGTAAGATTGGGTTGATGCACTTTCATAGAAGATGGAAGAGGAGGTATGACAAATCAATTGATTGACTGTTAGGTGCTGAAGTGATATCTAAAGTGCTGATTAAGTCCAAGACCAAAGGACAAAGGAGATAAAATCCAACTAAGAGAGAGAAGCAATGACTCCGATCTTGAGTCAAGGTTAACGAACCTGCTTTCACAACTCAGGATAAGGATAGCACAGACAAAATGATTAAAGTAACAAGTCACTTGGACTAGCACAACAAAATCAGATTTCAGAATAGCAACAAGTCAGACTGTCAACAGATTGTAGTCAAAGACAAATTAGTGATGATGTTGATGAAAGCACAGATTTTGTGAAAATTTGGACAGAACCTTCATAGTAGAATAGCAATTTGGACAGCAAGTTGATAGATTTCCAGAGTTTGATAATAGATACAAAAACTCAGATAAGAGTTGACCGTTAACACCTAGAAGTGTAGATTTTGAATCGTTGATCACTTTGATGTCTGATTTGAATGTTCATGTTTGTTCTGATGCTTCACCCACGCAAGACACATCAAGCAGAATTTTTGTTGTAAAAATAAAATAATAGACATGCCACAATCCTAGGATAGCTAGGGCAATATCTATTGAAATCCCACTTGAACCAAAGTTCAGCCATGTCTACTCATAACAGACAACTTAGAAGCTTGGAGGCATGGGCTCCTCCTTACATGTGCACTCACTTCTCAGGCACACCAAGCTTCGAATCCCAAGGGTAATCACTTCCCAAGGGACCGTTGTCTCTACTAAGAGCTGTGAAAGTGTGGGACATCTTAGTCGGTCTTTGACCTTCTGCGCCAACAGATAGAGGGATTTTGGATACTAGAACAAGGTTTGTAGTAAGGACATCCATTCAGGTGGTTATACTTGTGGTAGATTAGCTCTATTATGGAGGCCTCCTAGCTTACAAAAGTTACGTTCTATAGGTTTTAACGCACCACAAGGGTACTAAGGGAGATCTTCTTCCTGGTATAACACATTCAACACCTGTTCACTGTGACATTAATCACAATGACATTTTTTATATACCAGTTAGGAAGGGCTTGGCTTTAGCCTATTACCGGTTGGGCAATCCACTCTCATCGGATCTGTTAAAGCACTTGGGAGGTAGCCATGCTAAAGTATTTGTATGGATTTCTCTTTCACCCAAGATCTATGAAGGCGAGGGGAGAGGATACGTCTATGCAATTCTGAGGATTTACAAAACTAAAAGACACTTCAAGCAGAATGAGAAAATGACAATAATGTTTCTAGATTTCTGATCGTCCCAAAAGGGTGAGAGCATAGTTTCCTGACATCATTGTCATTCCTAAATCAACAAATAAATGTTCATTTTAATGAATCCTGCATGTGGGTTCCTATTTTAAGAAATCAAAAATAAGATACAAGCACACTATTTTGCGCTCTATCGATCAAAGGCAACTTGTAAAACCAATTTATGAGTAGTTTGAATTTTAGTCTTCTTGAATAACGTTCTGCAAACCACTATTAGGTTGTATGAAAAAAGATAAGATCAAAAACAACCAAGCCAAAGATTAGTCCACATTATCAAAATCATGAAATCAGAAAACATAGTGCATATTCAGATAGTAGAAAAAAAATCATGCAGTTTTAAAAAAAATCACTGAAAAATATGACCGTATGAGCCTGTACGAGGCTTTGAAAGCTGTAAAAACAAGGATTAGGAAAGTACAATCACCAAAAATAGTGATTTATGATCATTCCAAATATCAAAATCAAAAACTAACTCCACCACTGCAATCTCTGCCAAATTCTACCCAAAATAAAAAAAATTGCACCCAAAAAGGACTCCGAATAAGCAAGATATTGGGGTTTGAAATTAGACTACAAATTCAAAAATGCATATGGTGAATGCAAGAAAATTTGAAATTTCTGATGACATCATCATTTCCTGATGTTAAATGTGACACTTGTATGGTCGTCAGAAAATTTGAATAACACAACAAAAACTGTCCAGATGGGCGTCAAATTTAATAAGTGGAAAATCCTTGTGTTAAAAAACAAAGCAATGATAAACTGCCATGTGTCCGTTGAGTTGGCGAATGAGATGGCACCATGTGTCAATCTTCTATTGGCCCGTTAGGAGGGCTGGAAAAGAAGTTGGGTGGCAGAGCCCATTTGGAGGGCTGTCGACGGGGGAAGGGGCTGGTGGCGGTTTGAGGTGGCGGTGGTGTTGGGAGACTGCGCGTGGGGAGGCAGCGCAAGCGGGTGGAGGAAGAGTTTGGCGGAGCAGAGGGAGGCGAACAGAACATGAATGTTGGGAAGAACACTAGTCAAGGATACCAATGGAGGCAGGGTTAGGGAGTGGGGAGAGGAAGCGGGGAGAGAAGTGGGGTGGAATGGGGAGGGGCTAGGGCGTGGTGGCAGGTTTTAGAGGTGGGAGTGTGGATGGAGGTGGGAGGGAG
>MU226934.1:234064-248713 GCA_018584345.1 Thuja plicata
CTGCGGTGGGATGGGAGAAGGTGGTGGCAGGATGAAGCGGTGGAGGGGTGGGGAGAAAATGCAGATAGAGAAGTGGCGGGGATTTAGTCCCACATTGACTGGAGGCCAAAAATTTTATTGGTTTAAAATCACCATTCCAAACATAAATATGTGAAGTGAAGATTGAAGCCTCGAACCCATTCTGAGATGAAGGTTAGATAGCGTTGGAAAAATTTAAATATGTTAAACTTGCGCAGAATAAAGATATTAAAATGTTGGTAGACCAAAAATTTGCCAAGACCCAAAAATTTTAAAATAATAAACAAATCTGCGTCGATCTACGATATTTTTTTTCTTGATTTGCATGCAAAAGGCCGTAGAGCCTCTGTTTCTAAAATTTTTTTTGTGACAGATTCAATTTTGTCCAAAAGCAGGCATGTTTATAGTCATTTTTGACTGAAACATTGTTCCGGACGCAATGGTGGACCCAAATTTTAGTCAAAATGAACAAAAAATAGAATTAAAAGAAGAATTTAATAAGGAGGCCTAAAATTGATTTTCAGCCCCACGGTGGGAGCCAAAAATGTGCTAGCTAAATGTGGGCCTCTGATTTAGTAGAACACTTCAACATGGTCATTATTCTTCAGCTGCATACAGGAATGAATATTGATTCATTCACCCTGCACGTCTAAAAGAATCGACCTGTTGCCTTCTAGAAGGAAGGAGTATGAATTTGCTCTCAGGTCATTGCAAACTCAGTGACTACACCGAAGACCTAAATGAAGGATTTTAATCTATATGCTGAAAGTAAACTATTGATTAATCTAAATGATAAATACAAATTGTCGTCAATCCAAGCTAGTTATGATTCACTTTTAGAACACCAATTGAAATGTGAGATATTCAATTTTAAACCCAAATTGAAAATGTGCTCTAAATTAAGTTTTCTTTCTTGAACAAAAGTAAACAAAAATATTAGCTAAATGAGAAACTGCTAAGAATGCTAATACAAAAATGCAGTATAATAACTTTAATAAAAATTTAGATCCTTTGTGAAGGAAAAGAGTTTCTCTTTTATAGAAATCTCTCTCGAATTGACGGTCGAGATTGAACAAAAAGAGTGGCTCAGATTCGATTGAAGAAGCACAATCCATGTGCAAGTGATTCGATTGGTCGAGAGAGTCAGTTGACTGAACTGACTGATCAGTTATTTTAGAAACTTCCAAAATTAGTTCACAGTTAACTGAATTGTTTCCAAAATGATAAACAGTGGAGAATCAGTTAATTGAGTGGAACTGGATTGTTTCCTTTTTGATAAATCAGTTAACTAGATTTGATGATGTCATATGCATTTTTAATAAATTAATTGATTTTGAATGCACGTTTATGTTTTTATAATTAATTTAATTCCTTTTTATTTAATTGACAATTTAGTAATTTTTATTTAATTAATATATCAGAATATCAATTAAATAATAGTATAAAGTTTATTTGCCAATGTAATGTGATTTTAGGAATTAATTAATTAATCAAGATGATTGATTAGGACCTAGGGTTTAGGTCAGATCAGTTTGAATGTGATGAATTACCTGTTTGATTTAGGACTTAGGTTTAATCAAGATTAGGGTTTCTTGATTAATTGCTGAGATTGGGGGTCTAGGGTTTAGGTGACCATTTTTAGGTGATTACAGAATGAAGTAGCATGTAGTAGAAGAACTAACACATACACATTGATGTGATACTTACAAAGAAATAAATAGTGCATTGCATTCTTTAACTAGCACATAGACAATGTGGCATGTATGATGATATGAAATAAAGTGTACACCCACATGAAATGATGCATATCCTGATTGTAAAAAATGAATCCTAATGTGATCATCCTCAAATTTGACTGAGTGTTTGATAGATTGATTGTTTGATTTGGGATATATGTGATGAAAACAAGTGCTTTTGATGTTAGTTCCAACATTTTAATGAATGTTCATGATTTCAATCCTGATAGGTTGATAGGATAACTGATGCTTTTTCCCTTCTCAAAATATAGAGTTAGGAAAAAGTTTAATGTGCTCAAGAAGAACGATAAGATGATAGGATAATTGATGGTTGACTTGTGATGATCCATAAAAATGATGATACTAAATATGATTCCACTTAATTGAAAAATAGGTTTAGTTCCAGAAGCTATATATGTAGGGATTACCTCCATGGCCTTTGGATATGGTTGATCGGCTGACTTCCCAAAAGTGGCGAGTCATAGATCATTGTGGATTATCCTTTTTATTAGATATGTCGTGGCTCCAAATGAACCCGTATTTACTTAAAAATATGGCAGAGAAATGGAACTCTAACCATAATACCTTCCACTTACCTTTAGGTGAGATGATGATCACACTAGAGGACATGTACAGATTATTGAGGATACCAACTCAAGGAGAGTTGGTTTACTATGATCACGTCTATGATGGAGAAGCATGTAGAAGGGTATTAGTAGATCCTAGTATCACTGATGAGAGAATACCATGGGCTTAGTTTATCTTGTTCTCAGTACTTCCTTTAGTTTTAGGTTCTCTGATCAAAGGTTTCTTTCTTCCTAACCGATGAGGTCATGGATTTTTCATTGCTTGGGGATAGATCTTGGAGGACATGATTGAAAATCCATGGAGATTTGATTGGGGTTCATGTGTACTAAAAAATTTGTACCATGAGTTACTCCACATAGTGTATAGGCATGGTGTTGTACTTTCAACATGTGTAGTGGTACTATAGCTCTGGACATGGGAGCATATTCCATTCATACGGCCGATCACTGCAAGACACAAAGGTCCATGGTGTCCATATGGTTATTTGTATGAGGGTAATTGATGTAAGATAGGGTTAGGGGTTGCTATGGTGTCCTTACTAGCTATAAGGAATTGTTTAGTCTTTATCCTAGCCTATTAGGGTTCACTTGGATACCCTATTATGTATACGATTGCAATCCAATCCTTCCCACTACCCTACCTAGTTACACCAAGTTAATTGCTTACTAAATCAATGGTTCTATCTTGCTACCCACCTTGCATATTTACATGAAATGGTTTCTTCTTGCTTCATAGTGAATAGGGGATGTATTTAGATGTTATTCAATCCCATTCCATCTTCTGATTACAAATCAGTTGAGTTTAGTGACCCAAAATCTCCAAACTTTCCACTTTGTCCCAAATAGGGCTACTAGAATTAGCCCTATTTGAGAGGTTTTCTCCCTTTAACTCCAAAATATCCTTAAAAAGGTGATAATTCAATTTTATATCTAGATACCCTCTATGGAGACCTATAATATTTTCAAGGTCACAACCACTCAAGCTGTTCGTACACTGGAAAGTCACAACTTGGTCAAATAATGAGGGTTTCAAGTTCTTTTACACTGTCTTCTCTAGGGTCACTTCAAAACTATAGAAAGACTCCACTTGGGAATCCCACCTTCTAGATTATTCTCCTTCATACATCCCCTAACTTCTTCCAATCTTGGATTGAATCTTTTAATGCATTCAACCCACTGCCTTTTGCTTTTAACCTCTGATGTTGCCTAACCAGGTGCTATCAACTCACCTAGGGCATCATGTTGAAAATGCCAAATCTTGTTTCTGTGGCCCCTAATCCTTCACACACCATATTATAAAATCCCACTCCCATATACCAAAAAACCATAAAATTTCTATCGTGGAAAAGGGAGTGGCAAGAACATCTCCATAAATTGCTTAAATTGGGGCAGCAGACTGCCTACACACAAAAGATTTTTAAAATATATCAAAATGACCTCTTCCTAACTTTCTTACTGAATGAAAAATTTCTGAATGTACATTTCCATTAAGGATCCAAGGTTAGATCATGGATTTCAATCCATTAACCTCTTCATGCAATCAAAAATACGCTCAGAGACTATCCACTATGACAGCAAATTGGTACAACACAATAACACTTTAAAACATAACAAGATGACCTCCTTCAAACTTTAAATATCAACGAAAAAGTATTATATGATAATTAATAAAATTAAATGAATGCTAAAACATATCTTCTAATCCATTTTATACTCCATGCAAGCAAAAGACAATGATACTATAAAACTGTGGAAAGTATAACAATCAGAGAGAAAATCCTTCAAAACATGATTATGATGGACTCAAATATAACCCTCGTGTGAATATAAAATGTTTATCCCTATCATATGAACAATTATCAATAGCTAACATGTGTTTTTTCTCCCTCTTTCACATACATGCAATGAAAAATCACAAAAAATAGTGATATCCTTCAAAAACTTAGAATTTTCTTCATTCAAACTTCTTGCTTTCTATAAAATATGTTGTCTCATGGTTTTGAATAGGTTCTCCACATCCTATCTAACCTATCATCAAGGATTGAGGTCTTCTTCTAGCTTGATCTGCAACATTCTCATGAAAGATGTCATGCAAAATCCAAAAGTTGTCATAGCAACTTTTTATCTTTTTGGCTTTTCCTATCAAGTAGAACTTGGGATCTTTTGGTGGCATTGCATGAGGTATTTTAATTATGTCTAGGAATGATTTATTCTCTGAATAATAATAATTCTACCATCTTTCCCCATTTTTAGCATTTTTTGGCCAAGTTGACAATTTTGGCAAGAATTTACAACTTTTGCAATATTAAGACAACCTTTGAGGTTTTATCTTTAAATGTTTGCATATGACATATAACCATTTTTAAAAACATTAAAAACATCACCTAAGCTATTCAATTCCTCTTTTCACTCTATGAATCATCTCTGCAACATCTCCTTGAAAGACACACAAAATAACTCCTAAGCAAACTATCTAGTCATGGATTGACCTAGTCATATCCATCTTAGGGAAATTTAAAAAAATGACCTTCTAAGGTCCACACAAACTCTCCTGAATTGGATAGAGTCAATACATCCTATAATCAAAGAACAAAGCAAGAAGCATAGGGGTTAATCTAGGTGTTCTCCTGCACCATACTCCCCCAAACAAAAGAAAGGTTAATCCATCCTTGGATTGAGCATGTTTGACTCAATGCCCAACCTTTTGAACTTTGATTCTCTGATCAAAGTAGCATCAACATCTTCTTTTTCATGCCATTTGACAAGGTACTCCATATAGTCTTTGTTCCTAATCTTCTTGTAGACCCTTGAATCTAGTATCTTTTCAGCTGTCATAGATGGAGTAGGGGTTAATTTCAGATCTTTAACCTCTTGTATTACCTCTTGAAGGTTTTTATCAATATCTTTAATGGGTCCTTTATATGCTACCAAATCTGCAATGTTGAAAACCGGTGATAGCCCAATGTCTTCAAGAAGTTCCACCTCGTATCCATTGTTGCCATATTTTACAAGTATCTTGCATGGACCCAGCCTCTTCATATGTACCTTGTGAGGAACACCTTTTTGAAGCCTATGTTTGTTCAAGTGTACCATCACAAAGTCTCCAATCTAAAACTGAACATCCCTCTTTTTTGCATCCACCTTTGTCTTCACCTTTTCATCATTTTCAATCAAGTTATTTATCACACTTTCATGGAATTCTCTCATTGAATGAGAAAAGTCCTCAGCATATCCGCTACCATGCATTCCTTCCTTCAATTCTCTAAGTTCAAAAATTCCTCTTGGGTGAAAGTAATAAACAATTTCAAAAGGACTCTTACCAGTTGATCTATTCACTATATCATTGTATACATATTCACCTTGTCCAATGAGTTGGTCCCATGTTTTACCATACTCCTTTATGAGGCATCTCAATAAGTTACCAAGAATCCTATTGACCACCTCTATTTGGCCATATGTCTGTGGATGATAGGCAGATCCAAAAGACAAGTTAGTGCCAAGATTTTTCCATAAGGTCTTCCAAAAATGGCTCATGAATTTGGTGCCCCTGTCTGAAACAATACTAAGTGGGAGTCCATGGATCCTCACCACTCCAATTAAAAACAATTGAGCAATGTTACAAGCATCATGAATAGTCTTACAAGGTATAAAATGTGCCATCTTGCTAAATATTTCCACAACAACATAAATATTGTCATATCCCTACCTTGTTCTTGGAAAACCAACTACAAAATCCATGCTTATGCATTCCCATGGTCTGGTTGGGATTGGAAGTGGCTTATAAAGAATTGCATTGGAAGATGTGCCCTTTTCTTTTTGAAACACTACACAACTCTCAACATACTGTCTAACATCCCTATTCATTCTAGGCCAAAAATAGAACCTAGTGACTAGCTCTTGAGTCTTATTGACTCCAAAATGACCACTAAGTTCTCCATTATGTTTTTCTTGACTTAAATTATCTCTCATAGACCCTCTAGGAACACAAACCTCACCCCATTTAAACAATAAATCATTTTGCAAAGTATATTGAGAAAACTCACCATGAAAGTTGTTTTTAAACTCTTTGCATACCTTTATATTTGGGAAAAATCTTCATCTTCATCATATAGGTCTTTGAAGCTATCAATAACTATGATTTGTAGCTGGACTTCTTGGACTATGAGAAACCTTATGCTCAATGCATCAGCAACCTTATTTTGTGCTCCCTTTTTATGCTTGATATTGAAAGTGTAGGCCTGTAGATACTCCACCCACTTCATGTTCTTGCTGCTAAGTTAGTCCTAAGAGTTAAGGAAGCTGAGAGCTTGGCTATCAATATAAACTATGAACTCCTTTGGTAGAAATTAGTGCCTCCACTTCTTGAGTGCTTGGACTAAAACATACAACTCTAATTCATAAGAAGAGTACTTCTTCTTTTCATCATTTAGCTTCTCACTATGGAAATCTACTGGTCTTCCTTCTTGGATTATGATAGCCCCAATGGACACATTACTTGCATCACATTCTACAGTAAAAATCTTATCAAAGCTTGGAAGAACTAGAGTAGGAAACTCTGTTATTTTCTCCTTGAGTGTTTCAAACCCTTTCTCAACTTGTGGTGTCCATTGGAACTTTTTATTCCTCCCACCTCTAATGGTGTCTAACATAGGTGCACAAATCCCATTGAAATGTCTAATGAATCTTCTATAATACTTAGCTAGACCATGAAAACTTCTCACCTCAGTTGCAGCCTTGGGAGTAGGCCAACTTAGAATTGGGCATCCACCTTTTATTGATCCATTTTGAGGTCACCCTGAGATAAAACAAAACCAAGATATACAAGCTCTTGTTTCATGAAGTCACACTTCTCCAAATTGATCATTATATTTTCATCATACAATTTCTTGAAAACAATTTTTGAATGCCTAATATGCTCCTCCTTAGTTTTGCTGAAAACTAAAATGTCATCTAGGTAGACAACAATAAACTTACCAATGCATTCTACCAACACCTAATTCATAAGCCTCATAAAAGTGGAGGGAGCATTATATAAACCAAATGGCATTAAAATCCATTCATACAAACCTTCTATAGTTTTGAAGGATATCTTTCATTCATCTCCTTCATTTATCATGATTTGGTGGTAGCCACTCTTAAGGTCAATCTTGTTGAAGTACTTTGCCTCCCCTAAATAGTCCATTAGGTCTTCAATTCTAGGTATTGGGAACCTATACCTAATCATGATTCTATTAATGGCTCTATAATTAGTAGAAAGTCTCCAAGCTCCTCCTTTCTTGGGTGCTGAAATAGTAGGGACTGCGCATGGGCTTATGCTTTTCCTAATTAGGCCTTGGTCTAATAACTCTCTGATTTTCTTGGCTATTTCCTCATTTTGTTGAGGGGTCATCTTATAGGAAGATTTGTTGGGTAAGGTAGCTCTTGGATTGAAGTCAATATTGTGGCTAAAAAGTCTCTTAGGAGATAGGGGATTGGGCTGACCATGATTCACAATGTCTCTATACTCTTCAAGTATTTCTTTTACCTCATTTGGTATCTTTGATTTCTTGGCAGCATCTTCATATTTTGGTTTTAATACTAAAGAAAACCCAACTCCTTCTCCTTCTCCTAGGGTCTTCAAGAACTCCTTCTCGTCAACCATGATCACACTTGGATTTGATGTTTTCATCTCTCCTTCTTCTATCAGGGAATGAATTTTGAAGGTCACTCCATCTTTCTTGAATGAGTATGCATTCTTGGTTCCATCATCCATGGCTTTCCTATCAAATTTCCATGGCCTTCCAAGTAGAAGGTGGCATGCATCCATAGGAATAATGTAACTTAGAATTGTATCCTTGCACTTTCCAATGGTGAAATCTACCCATGATTGTTCTTGTATAAACACATATTGTCCTTTGTTGAGCCATGTAACCCTGTATGGGTTTTCATGTGGAATCCTCTTCAAATTTATCTTGGTGAGTGCATCTTCACTAATGATATTATTGGTTGATCCCGAGTCAATGATGACCCTACACACCTTTTCTATGATTTTGCACTTCATTTTAAAGAGTGCTCTTCTTTGGATTGATTCTTTTTTTCTTGGCTCTCTGATCAATGTCCTCTTTATCATGAGGATCTCACCTTCCTATGATTCTAAAGGTACCTCAAATGGCTTGTTGTTTCAACTTGATGCTTCTTGGACATAGTTAACTCTCTTTCCACCTCCTTGAGAAGTAGAACCTTTTTCAAGACACCTATAGGCAGGATGCCCTAGCTGATTATATTGGTAGCATTTCATGGAAAAGTAGGATGCTCCTCTTCCTTGATTGCTACTTCTCCTTCCTCTCCAACTAGTGTTAGAGCCTCTACCTCTCTTGAAACCTCCTCTATTTGAGTTTCCTTCCTAATTTTCAGTGAGCTTGTTCTCACTTTCCTACCTTGAATCTGATCCTCTTCCACCATAGCATCTTTTTCCTCTTCCTTCTCTACCTCTACCTCTTCCTCTGAAGTTTGACTTTGATTTCTTTTTGTTCTTCTCTTCTAATTTCAATGCAATTTGGAAACACTTATGGATGGTTGTACGAGTCCACAAACTTATTTCCTCTTGGATATTCCATTTTAGGCCTCCAAGATACCTAGCCACCTTGATAGTCTCATCCTCTTGGACTCTTAACCTCAAGCACAAATTCTAGAATTCCTCAGTGTATGTAGCCACATCTAAATCTTTCTACTTCAAATTCTACCTCTTCTTGTGCAATTGGATTTCATAATCCTCAGGTAGGTACTGCTCTTTTATCATGTTTAACATGGCCTTCCAATTTGAAATTGGATTATTACCCATATTCTCCCTCTCTTCTTGGAGGTATTTCCACCATGTTAATGTTGAACCTCTTAATCTTGACTTTTCAACTTTTACCTTTTGTGCTTCAGTTATGCCCTCACATTCATAGTGATTCTCAATGCCTTCTATCCATTCCACAACTAGGTCACTATCCACTTTTCCATTAAACCATGGAATTACTTCAAGAATTTTTCCTCCTAGGGCTTTGAGGGATTTTAATAATGGATCCTCATTCATTTGAGGGTTTGGTTCGGGTATCATGTCTTCTTCATCAACTTTGTGCTTCCCTCTATTGCTACTAACCTCATCTCCATCTTTGCTTTTAGTTGCATCTGCAACTTCTTGGAGTTTTTCCTTCATCTCATCCAAGGCTTCTTCAAGGAGTCTAATCCTTTCCCTTTTATCCTCTATTTCCTTCTTCTTCTCATTTACTTCCTTTGAAATCTCTTCATTGGTGACCATCTTGATTTCACCTACTAATACTATTAGTTGGAACATCTACCACAAACCCAATCAAGTTAGGCTCTGATACAAATTTGATGTAAGATAGGGTTAGGGGTTGCTATGGTGTCCTTCTTGGCTATAAGGAATTTCTTAGGCTTTCTCCTATCCTATTAGGATTCACTTAGATATCCTATTCTATATAGGATCACAATCCTATCCTTCCCACTGCCCCACCTAGTTACACCAAGTTAATTGCTTACTAAATCAATGGTTCTATCTTGCTACCCACATTGCATATTTACACAAAATGGGTTCTTCTTGCTTCATAGTGAATGGGGAATGTATTTATATGTTATTAAATCCCATCCCATCTTCTTATTACAAATCAATTGAGTTTAGTGACCCAAACTCTCCAAACTGTCCACATTGTCCCAAATAGGGCTACTTGAGAGGTTTTCTCCCTTTAATTCCAAAATCTCCTTAACAAGGTGATAAATGAATTTGATATCTAGATAACCTCTATGGAGGCCTACAATATTTTCAAGGTCACAACTCCTCAATCTGTCTGTACACTGGAAAGTCACAACTTGGTCTAATAATGAGGGTTTCAAGTTGTTTTAAACTGTCTTCGCTAGGGTCACTTCAAAACTATAGAAAGACTCCACTTGTGAATCCCTCCTTCTAGATTCTAATCCTTCACACATCCCCCTAACTTCTTCCAATCTTGGATTTAATATTTCAATGCATTCAACCCACTGTCTTTTTATTTTAACCTCCGATGTTGCCTAGCCGGGTGCTATCAACTCGCCTAGGGCATCATGTTAAAAATTTCAAATATTTTTTTTGGGGCCCCTACTCCTGCACACATTATATTATACAATCCCACTCCCATATACCAAAATTCCATAAAATTTCTATGGTGGGAAAGGGAATGGCAAGCACATCTCCATAAATTGCTCAAATTGGGGCAGAAGACTACCTAACCACAAAAGATTTTTAAAATATATCAAAATGACCTCTTCCTAACTTTATTCTTGAATGAAAAATTTATGAATGTACATTCCAAATAAGTATCCAAGGTTATATCATGGATTTCAATCCATTAACATCTTCATGCAATCAAAAAGCAGCTCAGAGACTGTCCACTTTGACAACAAATTGGTACAACCCAATAACACTTTAAAACATAATAAGATGACCTCCTTTAAAATTTAAATCTGAATGAAAAAGTCTTATATGATCCTGAAGAACCTGCAATGAATGCTAAAATATAGCTCCTAATCCATTTTATACTCCATGCAAGCAAAAGACAGTGATAATTTAAAACTGTGGAAAGTATAACAATCAGAGAGAAAATCATTCAAAACATGATTATGATGGACTCAAATCTAACACTGGTGTGAAGATAAAATGTGTATCCCTATCATATGAACAAGTATCAATAGCTAACATGAGGTTTTTCTCCCTCTTTCACATACATGCAATGAAAAAGCACAAAAAATTGTGATATCCTTCAAAAACTCAAAATTTTCTTCATTCAAACTTCTTGCTTGTTGTTAAAAATGTTGTCTCATGGTTTTGAATAGTTTATCCACATCCTATCTAACCTCTTATCATGTATTTAGGCATTACATTCATCATTTTCTTCTTCTAGCTTGATCTGCAACATTCTCATGAAAGATGTCATGCAAAATCCAAAAGTTGTCATAGCAACTTTTTGTCCTTTTGGCTTTTCCTATCAAGTAGGACTCGGAATATTTTTGTGGAATTGCATAAGGTATGTTAATTATTTATAGGAATTATTTGTCCTCTTGACAATAATTCTACCATCTTTTCCCATTTTTAGCACTTTTTGGCCAAGTTGACAATTTTGGCAAGAATTTACAACTTTTGCAATATTAAAACAACCTTTGAGGTTTTATCTTTGAATGTTTGCATATGACATATAACCATTTAAAAAAAAATTAAAAACATCACCTAAGCTATTAAAATATTTTTTTCACTCTAGGACTCATCTTTGCAACATCTCCTTGAAAGACACACAAAACAACTCCTAAGCAAACTATCTAGTCATGGATTGACCTAGTCATATCCATCTTAGGGAAATAAAACAAATGACCTTCTAAGGTCCACAAAAACTCTCCTAAATTGGCTAGAGTCGGTACATGATAGAATCAAAGAAAAAAGAAAGAAACATAGGGGTTAATTTGGGTGTCCTCCTACACCAGTAATATTCCAGCCCCATCTGGGAAAGATAGTGTTCTGGCAATGGATGCTTGATGACATAGATCAGGTCATGTGGAAACCTTGCCTTGGCTGTGAGGCATGGAATGAGGATGATGTAGAGATATCATATATGTATGCACCTCATTGGATGATAGGCATATATCCTTTGATTATCAATAAATTTTTATTTTATAGAGTGATGAGATAGTACGAATGGACACAAGACATGCCACGGGGTTTAGCTTTATACACCTAGGTTCAGGTAGAGAGACTGATGTGGGGTCCACATGTAGATTTCAGATATGCATGCAAGGATATACATTGGATGGGTTACATGGTTTGGGACATGATAGATCACACAGTCGATGCAGGTATGTCAGTAGATTATACTTAGTGGTTTTATCAACACATATTTCTGAGATTTACAGACCCAGGGGAGCATATATCTAATATTGATGATCCATCCGATGATGATGGAGCTAGAGGTGGTGGAAGAGGTGGAGGTAGAGTGAGGCTAAGAGGTGGAGGAGTGGGTGGTAGGGTTCAGATGAAGGGTGGTGAGATTGGTGGCTAGGTTCAGATGAGGGGTGGTGGGATTGGGGCTCAGATTCCGCAGGTTCCATTGGTAGTTTAGGGATAGAGACAAAAGAGAGTAGCTAGACAAGCTCAGCTAGGGCATGCTAGATAGGTCTAGTAGGCTCCAGTAATTCTGGTAGCATCATAGGTTTTGATAGCTCCACAGGTTCCTATAGCTCCATAGGTTCCATAGGCTATGGGTACACTCACACAGGATGTCAAAACTCTATAGACTGGGATACTATTTATGAGTAGCTAGATTGATCAGGTTGCTAATATGATGCAAATCTTCATGACTATGATGGAACATAGACCTAGTGTTGTGAGTACTAGTCAGATGCCTCAGACAGATCTAGGAAGTTCAACAGGTAGAGGGATAGATGACACTAGTGGCCTAGGTGATATAGGTGATGTAGGCGACACAAGTGGCACTGATGGGATAGATGGTGCAAGTGGTGCCCCTAGCTTTTTATGAACCTCCTTCTGGTCATGATGTACCATGATGTACTTTGATCAAATTTATTGATGTACCTTTGATTTATGTATCTTGATATACATTGATAGACATGATGATGGATATTTGATGACTGCTTCTATGATAGATATTCTTTCTCTTCATTTGATATTCTCTTTATGATGTCATTATATGTTGGACTTTATATTTAGATGATATATGGATGCACTTCTATATGATTATGCATTTACTTTTATATGTTGTGGATGACTTATCTTATGTATGATAAAACTTATATGGATACAAAAAAATATGGTAAAATTATTTTATTTAATGCTTTTAATGATGCTTATGCAATGGAACTAGATGAGGAAATGCATTTATTTTTGTTTTTTTTCTATACATATATACCTTTAATGAAATACATCCTAATGATGAAAATTATTGATGAATAATGTTTTAATGATTTAATTCAATAACTTTAACAAAGAATTGATAATAAATATAGATTAATGCTTTATGAATAATGATATGCTTTGTTTTTTTATTAAAGTCCAACATGCTCGATCTAAAAGAGAACTTTTATTCTTGATGATATCAACTCTTTGAAACCTCTTTCCATAGCCTAAGGAAATCCTTTAGATCTTATGGCAATAAATTTTGTCAATTGGTGTCAAAACACTTGGTCATTTAGTATTTCTCGAGTGATCAATGTGACCCGGGTGATCAGTATTTCCAGAGTGACCAGTGTGACCCAAGCGATCAATATTTCTCGAGTCAATCAACATCACCCAAGTGATCAATGTGACCTGAGTGATCAACATTTCTTGAGTATCAGTTTTTCATCTGAGTAGACTTCTAGACCCGAGTGATAGTGTTGGGATGACTTTGCATATATTGTTTAATATCATTATGTCTAATGTAAGTCAACTTATGAAGTTATTCATTTAACAAGGTGGACTTAACAGTACTTATTTCTCTTAGTAGGCAAGACCATTAGAAGTGGTCAATGTAATCTCTAATAGGCTAAATTTATATTTTAGTACTAAATCTTGTGGGTACCATCCTCACTCCACTTTTACTTTCTATTTGGAAGGTTTCTGGGTAACCAAATACTATGTTATGTGTTATGTATGATTCTTTCATTTTAGTTCTATGTATCCAAATCAGATTAGATAATCTGATTGTGAATAAATAAGATTAAGTTTTATTGGTTCCTGATTCACCCCCACCTCTCAGTCACCTTTCATGTAATATATTTCCAACAATTGGTATTAGAGCTAAGGTTCTCTAACAGAAGTTTAACAACTTCAACAAAGACCAGAGACAATGGAAGTATACAGACTTGAGAAAGCCATTGAGAATTAAAAGATAGATCTAAAAATGGCCATGGATCAGAATAAGAAACTCAAGGAGCAGCTCTCTCTTTCCCTAAAAAGAAGAAAAGGTTTGGCATTACAAATGAATGATAGGAATTACATAGAAGAAAGAAATGAAGACTTTTGCAAAGACAGAAGTTCTAAAGAAGCTGATGAAACCATTGAAGACTTGCTTGCAAAGAATCTCAATTTACAAGAAGAACTTAGAAAGTTGAAAAGAGAACAAGAAGTTCATTAGTCAGATTATGTGAAGTCATAGAACAAAATAATCAAGCAGAAGATGATAGAAATTTGGCAAAAGATGATAAGAGATTGCTGAGTACAAGATTAGAAGAAAAAGAAAAAGAAATTCATACCTTTTTAGGATTGGATAATACTAAGGGGGGGGGGGGGGGAATCGGTATTATAG
>MU226934.1:249114-264268 GCA_018584345.1 Thuja plicata
AGTCGGCTCCCAATATTAATATTACAAAGTTGGCATTCAATACAAAATACATTTAATATAGTAAATATAAAATGAATAGTTGGCACTCTTTCATAATCAATGTGTAGGTTATCAACAACCAAAATCCAACTTCAATTTCCTTGATTCCATGTCATACTCCCTCAATCTTCACTACTGTCCAACTTCTTTGTATCAATGTTCTGCTGCAGTCTATCTGTCTTCAATTCTCTACAACTCGCTGTAGACATTACCAAAAATAAATAGATCTTAGGTGGAGGTCATACATACCTCATACTATCTTCCTCTAATCTCTCTTTCCCTATTTCATCAATCTCAATCTTTGATATCCAAAATACTTATGTATCTCTACTTCTCTACTTAGTCGATTTCCAAATTAAAAAAAATTATCTTTAAAGAAATCGATCTGAAACCTAGATGTGTTGCCATAAATGACAACCAAAAAGTGAATCAAATTTACACAAAATTATCACTTGCCAACAATCTCTCTCTTTGGCATTGATGGCAACACTTAGAAAAAATGAATAAGTGGTCCAAAAAATTGTTTCCTCTAAGTTCTCTCCTTCCTCTTCTAGTCTCTTCTCCCATTTTCTCTTCTCCTCTATTATATATATATATATATATATATATATATATATATATATATATATATATTCTTTTTTATATATATATTTTTTATTTTATTTTATTTTCTTCTTCTTCTTCTCTCTTCTCCCCCTTTGACAACAATGAAAAAGGTGCATACAAAACAATAAGATTTAGTTCTTGCTCACCAGTTTTAGAATGTCTTGAAAGGAATCTTCCAAGATCTTCACTTATGTGCTCTATGACTTGAACAATATTTGACTGATATGAATGATGTCATTCAATGAAAATGATGCGGTATCAGCTTCTTTCAATTTTGTGGGCATATTTTTAGTCCATGAATCTGTCACTTTCTCCAAGTCTAATAAACAAACCTCAACTATGGATAGGCTAGGAGTGATTAAACTCTTCAAAAAATTAAATCTTGTCAGCACTCTCCCTTTCTCATTATCCAGAACACTGAGTTTTGCCAAAATTCGTGTGACTTCCTTGTCTAACTCTGTTATAGAAAGTGAAGATGCTTCACAATTGTCCACCATACTGTTCAGAGTTTCCCTTTCCTTGGAAATAATGTCTTCCATGTTTTGAACATGCCTGATAGGATTCATGCAATAACTAAACAATTTTCTCCCATGTCCAATGCAGCTCTTTGCATTTGTCAAATAATTTTTCACAATGCCTAAGTCCCATGTGATATACTTGCAAGCTTTCGTAAGCTTCTTCTCTGAATATTTGTTCTCTGCCTTCTCCTCTGCAATCTTTATCAAATTCTCATAGTGCCCATCAAATTCATCAAGTGTTATTCTCAGATTTTCAATGTCATCTTTGTGCTGGAAAACAATAGGTACTGGAAGAAATTTGTTCATAGTATCAATTTCTCTTCTGATTATTTTATCCTTTTTATCTCCTTTATGTTATGATCTTTCGTTGTCTTTGTTTAATGCAGTAAATGCCAATTTGATCAATTCAACTTCATCCATGCTATCAAAATTTACATCACTGCTTGCCAATAATGAGATAGATGAAGTGTTTACCTCTTTTTGTTCATCCTCTTTCTATTCTATCTTTTCTTCTTCTTCCTTCTTCTGCTCCTCTTCCTCTTTCTATTTAGCTTCATCTGCTATAGAGTTTTCCACATTCCCTACAAATGGATCCTTTTCATCTTGAGATGTGTCAAGAGTCATTGGCAATGAGAAACATAGAAATCAAGTGGAGGATCTACTTCGTTTGTCTCATCTTTACTCTCATTTGTTTTAGATCTTTCTCCCATTCCTAATTATGTAGGCAAAGTGGTCTTAGGAGATGGAGTCTTGTCAGAAGTAGTATTCATCAATATATTTTCTAGTACCTTCTGAGTTTCCTCAGTGACTTGATCATACTTCCTTGCCATGATTTTCAAGAATCTTACCTTGGTCCTTAGTAAAGGTTTTAATTCCTTTAATATCCTTTCCCTTTCTTGTAAGGATATCATAGGTAGCATGTTATCAATTTCTTGATTCCTAATTGTATCATCCCCAATCTATGCTAAGTGTTTCCTTGTTTCCAATCTCCCATACAAGTCCTTAGGTATACTTCCTTCAATTTCTATTAGAGTCTTTCTGAAAGTAAGTAGATGATCAATCACAATGTCTTCAATTTTAAGCTTATCTGAATATCCATACTTGTCATAGTATCTGTCAATTATTACCAATTTACCTTGTTCTATTTCTCTCTTTTCTATAATTTTCATATCAGGCTTCCATATTTGCTTCTCTATTTTCTTCTCTTCTCTTACTGTGCTCTGCTCTTTAGGTGATGTCTGCATGCTTGATCTAGTTACTCTAGGAGTGATGTTCTTTGTTTTTTATGTCTACTGTGATGGAGGAGGTGAGTTGTCTATCATAACTACCTCAAGAGTGGGAGCTGAGGCTGAAGTACTTCCACTTGCCAGTCCAAGAGATCTATGTGTCATCTTCATTTTCACTTTGTTCACTTCTTCTTATGTCAACCCTGATTTTACACCACATTCATGCACACGTATTTCAATTTTTCTTTTCCTCAGACCTCTAGTCTTTTCCTCTCTCACCTTTGTTAATTTCTCCTCATATGTTCCCCATCTTTCCTCTGATGTATCAGCTTGTGATGTAAGAACATGTTCTAATTTCATGGTAAGTACCTCATAACTTACTTCATAACCCATGGGATAACACCATTTCTTTCTAGGTTTGACTGCTTCAAAACATACACAATCAGTTTCAACCATAAAACACATTGTATCCTTGTACTTTTCAACAATATCCTCATGTATCCTGTATCTAGTTTTCATTTGTCTCTAAAGGACTTTGATCATAGTAAAAAAATCTCCATCAACCCAAGTAGTATTCTGTCTTTTGTAGCTCTATGAGATTAGAATACTAGTAGATATCCCAGATTTCCAACCACTAGGATGTAAGCTAGGAAATTTGTGCTCAATGTATATAAATATATGCATCAACAATGAACCAAATCTGAAGGTCTTAGTTCTATCCTTCTTCACTAGCTTCACATTTTCAAGAAATTATTGTGCCAGAACTTTGCATAGGTTATATTTCATGTTCTCCTTCACCATTCTCCATGCCATCATAATTACTCCTGCAAATATTGAGTTAGGTCTACTACTGTAGTAGAATTTTTATCCAAGTATCATAGAAATAAGTCTCACATCTTGCTAAAAGATGTTATTCATAGTCATTGCCTATCTGTCCCATTTAGAACAACTTAGGGTTTCAACTTCTTTCTTTACATGTTTTTCTTCTATAGGGATGACTCTAGTGTTGTCTAGTCTAGTGTTTTCATGAATTAGGTCACTACAAATCTTCATAGGTTGATCACCTATCCAAATGAACTGATCATGAACACTTATCAACCATATCTTAAACCATTCATCTTCATCGAATTTGCATAAGTCCAGAAACTTAATTATGCTTAACTAATCAATGTGTTTGTATTCTTCTTTCATGTTTCCATTACCAGTCATATATTCCATCTCAGTTGATATCAAAATTCGTAGTATATCATACTTACAATATATGTAAGCCCTAATATCTTCTACATGTAATACACCATACGGGGTTTGAGAAAATGCTCCTTCTAGATCCTCTTCACAGGAATTAAATGAATGTTTCTTAAATTTGTACCTAGGTCTATCTACAACATCAAAAATAATAGGTGCATCCACAACTAGATGATTTAAAATACCTTTCTTTCGCTAAATTAAGCGTTTATGCTTCAATCGATCATGCATGGTAAATGTAGAGTAGACACAATATCTCTTCTCTCTTATCTCCTTAGCTCTCTATTCATCAAATGGTAAAGAGATAGTTCATCTAATGGTGCTATATACAAGTTTAAGTCATAAGTTTCACTTTTACTCAATACTGTCCAGTCAGCTGTTAGGTCTCACAAAAAAAATATGTGTCGGCTAATGTTGCACTCTCAGATGTATGTTATATGATGTCGGTCAAGATCATACCCAAGCTCACTCAAGCTTAATCCATATATTTTGAGGCAGGATATATTATGATTTCTATATCCAATGCTCCCCCTAAGGCCATGATCGGCCAATTAGGTCGATTCTGTTTTACTACCATCAGGTGAAGATCCAGTAGCATCTACTGACTCTCCCTGAACTGATGTCTCACTTGTTTCTTTTATTTTCCATATCTTACCACTGTTTCTATCTTATGCTTTCTTAAAAAAAAATTCAAAATCACTCTTCAAATCTGCAACACTATTACCAATATCATTTCCACTCTTCTGTGAATTCATAGGAGGTGGTACTTATCTGTTGTCTTGTCCATTATACCTGCAAAAATTTGCTATATGTCCTGGATTATTGCATTTGTAACACATAGGAGGTCTTCTTTCCTAATTAAATTATAGTTTATAGTACTTCACAATGTGTCCAATGTGTTACATTTGTAACATGTAGGTTTTGTTGGAGATTTGCCTCTATGCAAATAATTGATTGTATGTTTTTCATTGATGACAACATATAATATACAGCAGGTATCCTATATACAATTATCAATACAGATGTTTTGGTACTATGTGTGTTTATTTACATGGTGTATACATGTTCTAGATGCTATGTGCATCCACACCGAGTCAGATATGTAGTTACAATTGACTTATGATTAATCAATTATGGCAGTTACAGTTTTTGGAGTTTATCTATTAAGATCCGACGTAAATACAGTGTCTCTTGAGTTGCACCTATCTTCGGGAATATGCGTGTTTGTATTAATGTTTAGTTATGAATTAAAGATAATTATCCAAAGGTGCTAAACATGTTTCAACAAAATATTGATGTTAGAGTTAATTTGATGAAGCTGACTTTGTGAAACATCGTGTCTATTCAGTTTGAGTTGCGCGGTCCTAACTTTGATTGCGTGCTTGGTTGAGCCGACAATATAAATGTTGAAGTGTTTCTAGATACCATCGTGACCTTATCCTTGGTGAAGATACATATAGTAGTTCTATTTTGTTCGCTAAGTGTAAGAAATGTAGTGAAAAAGAAAAGACAGAGAAGAGAAGAAAGTCAGAAAGAATAAGTTGAAGATTATTGTGAAGAAATAGAAGTTGATTGCAATTCATTGGAATTGATCAAGACAACAGGTCTACTCAAATAGTTCATTTACTAGATATAGTGTATATCTATTATGCTGAAGGTTGTAGCCTTCACCATCTTAGCAGTGAGCTATTGGACAGTGATTCCTCACCCTTAACAGGGTTATCTGTAAAAGACTCCTAACAGGGTCTGACCTTTAACCAGGTCTCTATACTTCTTTCATTGTAAAGATCAACTCCTAATAGGGTTGTAAGATCTTCTAATAGGGATCATTATAAACTAGTGCAGTTATTTGTGGGTGCTAATTCCCACTAGGGTTTTTACCTATTTGATTTCCCTGTAATCAAAATTGTTGAGTACTCTATTTTGTTATCTGAATGTGCATTTTCTTTATATCAAATTGCATTTAAGAAAGATAAAAGAATTAAATTAACTGATAACTGATTCACCCCCCCTTTTAGTTATCCTTGGGACTATTCCAACAATTGGTATCAGAGTTAAGTTCCTTGGAGAGAAAGCCTAACAGCTTAAGGTAGATCAGATGGCATACTTCAGGAAAGAGAGTCCTAAGTTTGATGGAGAAAACTATCATGACTGGAAGAACAAAATGATAACAAATCTTTAGTGCATTGGATTTGAGATCTATGAAATTTTCACTCAAGAAATTGAAGTTCCCACCTTGAAAGATCTTGCAGCAGGAGACTCTATTATGAAACAAAAGGAAGTGTTCACTAATATTGCAATTGCCAAAGAATCCCTAATCAGTGCCCTATCTGATAGTGAATTTTCTGAGATCAAGAAGATAGATAAAGCATACTCTATTTGAAAATACTTAGAAGATATGTTTGAAGGAGACAACCAAGAAAATAATGTGTGCAGAAAGACATGGAAGAAAAGATACAACAATTTAGAGATGTTACCTGAAGAAAACATTAGAGCTTACAATCAGAGGATTAATGAAGCAGTATCAGGTATAAGAAACAATGGTGGAGAAATATCAGAAGAAGATATAATGGACAAATTAATGACCACATTGACAGAAGATTATGAGAGTAAGATCAATATCTTAGATGAGACTATGAATTTTTTCAAAAGACTTCAAGAGGGAGACTTTGATCAGAAAAATATCTGCATTTGAGATATCTAGATTGAAGACAAAACCTAAAAGTGAGACAGCCTTCAAAGCCACAATCCACAACAAGAAATCTATAAGAAGATCTAGTAATAATGAAGAACTGGATACAAAACTAGAATAAATCATTTCTATGATTGCCAATAAGGAAAGGAAAGGTAAAGGAAAATATGAAGGATGGCTACCATTCAAATGTTTTTCATGCAACAAAGTTGTTCACTTTGCATCTAAGTGCCCTACAAGAGTCAAGAAGTTCATATCAGATTACACACCTAAGTACACTAAATAATGTTATCATGCTGAGGATGGTGTAACTGATGATGACTCATGAGAAGATGAAATTGGATTCATTTCCATTAAATACATTGAGAAGATTCTTGAATAAATGGACAAAGGAGATGAAGTAAAAGAACAGGAGTTAGCATTAGTTTCAAAAGCTAACATCAGAACTGACTGGATCATTGACAACAGATGTTCACACCACATGACAAGAGACAAAGATATATTTGTACATTTGAACAAGTACAAAGGTGGCATGGTTAGATTTGGAGATAACACTCCCAAACCTATCATAGGTAGAGGTTCTATCACCTTAGATGGAAAGAAAAAGACAAATGATGTTCTCTATGTTGATGGTTTGCATCATAACTTACTAAGTGTTCGATAGTTGCTTGATAAAGGATATCAGTTGGAATTCAAAAACAACCAGTGCATTATCAACAATAAAGAAGGAGAAATGATTGCTTCAAGCTCAAAGACCAAAGGTAATTTTTTTCTACTCAACTCAGAAGTAAGTTGTTTTGTTGTAAAGGTAGATGACAGTTGGCTATGGAAAAAGAGACTTTGTCATATCAATTTTGACAAGATAGTCAAGATAAGTAATGTAAAGGTAGTAAGAGACCTTCCTAGCATAGCAAGGCCAGTTGAAACCATGTGTATGGAATGTGTGATGGGGAAGCATGTGAGGACCTCATTTAGGAGAAAATAAGACTCTGCAGAAAACAAATTAGATCTAATACATACAAACCTATGTGGACCTACTCAAACAAGATCATACTACGGAGAAAGGTATTTTATTTTGTTTGTTGATGATTTCTCAAGGATGATGTGGGTTGCATTCTTAAAAGAAAAATCTGAACCTTTTGAGAAGTTCAAAGTATTCAAAGCTAAGGTTGAGAATGAATCTGGATTAAAGATAAAATGTCTGAGATCTGATAGAGGAGGAGAATTCACCTCTGACCAATTTTATGACTACCCTGAAGAAAATGGAATCAAAAGATAGTTAAGTGCACCCAGAACCCCTCAATAGAATGGAATAGTAGAAAGGAGGAACAAGATAATACTTGACACAGTGCACACTATCATGATTGAAGGAAAGGTTGCCCATACCTACTATCAATAGAATACAATTGAGACCAAGCACAAACAAGACACCTTATGAACTTTGGTTTGGTAATGTACCTACTGTAAAATACTTTAGAATGTTTGGAAGAAAGTGCTTCATCAAGAGAGATGATAGCATTGGCAAGTTTGATGCTAGAAGCGATGAAGGTATTTTTCTTGGTTACTCTACTAAAAGCAAATCCTATAGATGTTTTAATCTAAGATTAAAGAAGATCATTGAAATTACTCATGTGAAGATTGATGAGAAGTTTATTATTCAAGAAAGATATTATGACTATGCTCCCATGATTAAAGATGAGCCTAGACCCATCAATAAGGACACAATTATTGAAGAAATGTTTGACTGTATTGATGTTTCATGTAACAATCATGAACCAAGTGAAGAAGAATCACAGATTAAAAATGAAAGTATCACTCCTAAGAATTCAAGATACACATCCAAATACCACTCTAAGGAAGATATCATTGGAGATCAGAGTGCAAAATTCTTGACAAGATCTAGAGAAAAAGGTTCAACCGCTGATGAAGAGGTATGCTTACTTTCACAGATTGAACCCTTAAGTGTTGAAGATGCATGCAAAGATTCAGATTGGAAAAGTGTCATGCAAGAATAATTAGATCAAATAATTAAGAATGAAACATGGGAACTAGTCCCTAGACCTCATGACAAGAATGTGATTAGAACTAAGTGGATATTCAGGAACAAAATGAATGAAGAAGGCACAGTGGTAAGGAACAAAGAAAGATTAGTATGTAAAGGATATGTGCAGATAGAAGGAATAGAATACACTGATACATTTTCCCCTATGAGCAGACTTGAAGCTATCAAGTTGTTTTTGGCCTATGCAACATTCAAAAACTTTAAGGTATACCAAATGGATGTCAAGTCAGCTTTTCTAAATAGTGGCTTGAAGGAAGAAGTCTACATAGAGTAGCCTGAAGGGTTCAAACTTTCAGATAAACTAGACATGGTATGAAAATTAAAGAAAGCACTTTATGGACCTAAACAGGCCCCAAGAGCATGGTATGAGAGACTTGATGGTTTCTTAACAAAGATAGGATTCAGAAAAAGAGCAACAGACTGTAATTTATTCATAAGAGAGACAGATGAAGGACTACTACTCATTTCTATTTTTGTTGATGACATTATCTTTGGAGGTAATGAAAAACTTAGTGTACAATTTTCCAAAGAAATGAAAAGTGAATTTGAAATGATCATGATTGGACCTATCAAATATTTTCTTGGATTGAATGTAAAACAAACAGACAAAGGCATAGTCATAAATCAGTCTAAGTATGTGAAGGGGATATTGAAGACTTTCAAGATGGAAGATTGCAAACCAGTAAGCACCCCCATGATAACAGGAAGCAAGATTTCTAAAGATGATGATTCCATAGCAGTTGACAAGACCCTATACAAGTCTATGATTGGAAAACTCATATATCTTACTCAATCTAGACCTGATATTTCTAACACAGTTGGCATTGTTGGAAGATTTGTAGTTGAACCCAAGAAAAATCATTTAATATCAATAAAAATAATATTCAGATACTTAAAAGGAACTATTGACTATGGTTTATGGTATCCTAGCTCAGAGAATATACAACTTCATGTGTACACAGATGCAGATTGGGCCGGTTGGGTTGATGACAGAAAGAGTACATCAGGAGGAGCAATATTTCTTGGAGACAGATTGGTCACTTAGACAAGTAAAAAGTAGAATTATATATCTCAGTCAACAACAGAAGCTAAGTATGTTGTAGCAGAATTAAATTGTTCAACAATGGTTTGGATCAAACAGATGATTAAAGACTTTGGTATTCAAATTGATTATCCTATTGTTATTCACTGTGACAACACTAGTACTATCAATATGTCAAAGAACCCTATGATGCATGCAAAGCCAAAACACATTGAGATCAAATACCACTTCCTAAGATAAAAAGCTGTAGAAAAAGAAGTAAAGTTGGATTATGTGAGCAACAAAGAACAACTAGCAGATATTTTTACAAAACCTCTATCAAAAGGTACTTTTGAGTATCTCAAGGATAAGTTGGGATTAATTCCCTTTCCTGAGTCTAATTAGAACTTCCAGCAAGAACATCAGTCCTTGGTGACTGATGAATGGTTGACTACTCTACTTCTGGAGTAGTACCTATGATTAATGGTGTTTAACACCCTTTTTCATTGATGTCAAAGGGGGGGTATTAGTAAGGGGGAGCATATACTCTAGGGGAGTATACAAAGAAGCAGCAGTAAAGAGGAACCTTTGATGAGGATATTGAGAATATTGTAAAAAGAAGGAAGAAACTTTGAGTTGATGATATCATATGTTGCCATCAATGTCAAAGGGGGAGATTGTTGGAGATTTGCCTCTATGCAAATAATTGATTGTATGTTTCTCATTGATGACAATATGTAATATACAGTAGGTATCCTATATGAAATTATCAATATAGATGTTTTGGTACTATGTGTGTTTATTTCCATGGTGTATACATGTTCTATATGCTATGTGCATCCACACCAAGTTAGATATGCAGTTACAATTGAGTTATGATTTATCAGTTATGGAAGTTACAGTTTCTAGAGTTTACTTGTTAAGAGCTGATGTAAATATAGTGTCTCTTGAGTTGTGCCTATCTTTGGGATATGCGTGTTTCTATTAATGTTTATTTATGAGTTAAAGATAATTATCCAAAGGTGTTAAAAATATTTCAACAGAATATTGATGTTAGATTTAATTTGATGAAGCCGACTTTGTGAAGTGTCGCGTCTATTCAGTTTGAGTTGTGCAGTCCTAACTTTGATTACATTCTTGGTTGAGCCGACAAGAAAGTTGATGAAGTGTTTCCAGATACCATCGTGACCTTATCCTTGGTGAAGATACATATAACAGTTCTATTTTGTTTGCTAGGTGTGAGAAATGTAGTGAAAAAGAAAATACGGAGAGGAGGCGAAAGTTAGAAAGAATAAGTAGAAGATCTATGTGAAGGAACAGAAGTTGATTGCAATTCATTGGAACTGATCAAGATAGCAGGTCTACTCAAATAGTTCATTTACTGGATATAGTGTATATCTGTTGTACTAAAGGTTGTAGCCTTCACCATCTTAGCAATGAGCTATTGGACAGTGAGTCCTCACCTTAACAGGGTTATCTGTAAAAGAATCCTAATAGGGTCGGACCTTTAACCAGGTATTTGTACTTCTTGCATTGTAAAGATCAACTCCTAATAGGGTTGTAAGATCTTCTAAAAGGGATCATTATAAACTAGTGCAGTTATTTGTGGGTGCTAATTCCCACTGGTTTTTTTACCTATTTGGTTTCCCAGTAATCAAAATTGTTGAGTACTCTATTGTGTTATCTGAATGTGCATTTACTTTATATCAAATTACATTTAAGAAAGAGAAAAGAATTAAATTGACTGATAATTGATTCACCCCCCTCCTCTTAGTTATCCTTGGGACTATTCCAATAGGTTTCACTATAGATTCTCTTCCATTGTCTTGTCTATATCTAGATTGATTAGGTTTTATACATTCTTCTTTCTGCTTTCTTTTCCCATATCCATTACAATTAAAACAATAACCAGGAAAAGTTCTGAAATAGGAATTGCCTATGCAGTCTCTCTTCATGTGCCCAAATTTGTTGCAACAAGAGCATCTACCTCTAAAGGTTTTGATATTCTCTCTAGGTTCTTCAGTAGAAGGTTTCTTAACATCAATCTTCTAATTGGATTTCTCTTCTTGATTCTTTGAACATTCAGCTTCATTGAAGCCAATACCAGTCATATCACCTTTAGGTTTTTGCTTGTCTCTCTGTTCATCAATCAAGTTACTGCTGGTGTGAATTTTCTCAATGTGTTTCTTTTCTTTAACAAGTTCACCTTTTATGTTCTGATTGTATTTCTCCATTTCTAGATACTTGTTCTTTTAGTTGTCACCCTCATTCTTCATTTGATCTAATGCACTATTTAAAGCTTCTTCAACTTTATTCTTAGCATCCTTCTATATCTGTATTTCTTTAGGCATAGTCTCATTTTCAAGTTTTAGAGTCTCATTTTCTTCTTTTAGTTGCCTCACCTGATCTGAATTGTCTTCATCTGAATCCTCTTTTATGTGAACCATAAGGTCTTGTCTTTTACTTCTGGAAAACTCAAGTTGTTCCTTAAGTTTCTTTATCAATTTCTCAGCTCTTTGCATGTTGAATATCAACTCTTAATTTTCTTCTTTTGGTTTGTCCAGGTCTTCAAGTGCAGCATCAATTTTTTCTTGCAAACTATCCAAATCCATTCTGATCTCCCACAAGCTGTTAGACTTGTTAGTAATAATTGAGAGGGGGGGTGAATTAGTGGCCTTATAATTTATCCAATTTAAAATTTAATCCATCAATCAGTACTTCTCCAATTATTAATTCCCTACAAGACGTATGCCTTTGAAATATTTGAAACAAATAACTGTCTGTCAGTTTACCTTGTTTGTCCTTATTCTCCTTGATAACTGATAAGCAGTAAACTGTATTTACTGATACTTAGTAAATATGTAGAGTGTACTATTCAACCATAAATGCATATGTAGAATGTAAAATAGTAAAGTAATAAACCATACACATATAACACAAGGATTTTAATGTGGAAACCCTGTTAAGGGAAAAACCACTGGGACCGGTACCCCAAATTTTTACTCTTCTGAAGTGAACCCTGTTAGAAGCCAACCCTGTTAAAGGTTACAAACACACTATTAAGTGCAACCTTGTTAGAGGATTTTCAATACATATGTTGTCACTTAGTATCTAGCATCTACGCTACCACCCTTGAATCAGTCTCATGACTGTCAATAGGCTTTATGCAAATCTTACTACCATCCTTGAATCAGCCTCCTTCTTAGAATGTCAATAGGCTTTAGGTAAGATCGGTGCTACTATCATGAGTCAACCTTCTGATAATCTGTTAGGATATACCTCAATTACAAAAGACTATTAAGTCCTGCTCTATTAAGAGACTTAATGCTTCAATGGTTAAACTAAAACAAAATGACCTATTTCTAATGCAACTGAATTGTAGATTTTTAGATCTATTTACTTACAATATCTTTCTAATCATTGTATCAATACAATTCCTCTGTACTTAACTCTTTCTACTCTATGGTGCTGTGCTTTTTTGTCCGTTAGTGTCTGCAGAATTCTTTAGCTCTACCTCAGATTGATTGATCAAGACTGCATGAAGTTAATTCTTCATCAGTTTCTCTTCAGCATCTTCTATCAATTCACTCCCCCATGTATCTAATTGATTATGGGCCACAGTAAGAATTAATTATGCTTGTCTCTTAAATAGACATGATATTCCTTATTTATTGGTTCTTGATTCTTGGTGTGAAAAACAATCCAGCTAAATTGATTTACGGCTTCAACTCCTGATTTATGTCATAGTTATCTTCTTGCCAACTGTGTAAATCATCTTTAAATCACTTACTCAACTGTGATCAAATAAAAAAAATAAATCAACTAGTTAAGTCTATCTTTTAGCTCTGCCAGCTAGATATTTTGTCATTTTCTGATCTCTCTATTCTGTCGGTCAATTCTGCAGTTCGTTGCCAGTGACAACTCCCAGTTTCGTCAGTCTTGCTTCAGTTAGCTTTGGGATCTCTGTCCGTCGGGCATCATTGGATCTTTTTGTCGGGCAATACTATTTTTAGCTCATCGGTCATCCTTTGATTCTACTTCATCAGGAAATACTGTCTTCTTCTCATCAAGTATCACTATGACTTTTATCTCTATCTTTACCGATGGTGTGCACCCTATCGGTGTATTCTTTCACTTAGTGGATACTTGAATTTTATGCATTTCTGAAAGCATAACCTCTATTCCATTGATTCTCTGAAGTCTTTGGCATTATGTGTATGACCATACAGATGATATCAAGTTGACATCAATGAAAATACAAACTATTAACAGATTTAATGTCTTGCATCATCTTCAACTTAATATAGTGAACCATTTAATTAGTTACATGTCATCAATCTCTCCCTTTGGCATTGATGACAACATACTATATTATCATATTATACTATTTCAAATACAATATGAAATACAATTGTTGAGATTCATCAAATTACCAAACAGTTTGTTTTGATAACTGATAAAATGTCTAACCACCGGTGAGCTCTGTATAAGCTTAGATTTGATTCTTGCAGCTTTCCTTTTTCTTCTTCTGAAGTGTTGTGTCCTTTTTGACTGTTCTCCTTCTTTGATGTCTCTATCTTTTGTTTTCAATTTATATCAATTCTCTCCCTTTGGATATGATCTCTCCCTATTTGGAGTAATCTGATTTTGATGATAATATGGAAACATTCTCTCCCTTTGACAATAATTCCAAACAAATATTTTATAAAATATCTGACATTCTATCAACCAATTTCTTCTTTCCATAATATATTCCTTAAATTTCCCTTATCCATTATCAATATAACAATCTTCTCTTAGTAATTGGTTTTGATATATACCTTTCTGCATATAGATGTAGCGTTGAAGTTCTACTTCTGCTTGCATCAATCATGAATGATATTTTGTTAATATATGGTTGATGCAGTGTTTCATCCTTTTACTAACTTTAAGACATGGGTTTTACCCCTAGTCTTTTTCTCAGGTACTCAAATGTATCCTTTGGTAGTGGCTTGGTGAAGATATCAACCAATTGTTCTTTTGATTGTACATATTCAAGTATTACTTCTTTCTCTTGAACTTGTTCTCTTAAGTAATGATACTTGATGGCAATGTGTTTAGTCTTTGCATGCATGACTAGATTCTTGGAAATATTTATTGCACTAGTGTTATCACAATAAATAACTACTAGTTCTTTGATCTTCATATGCATACCTTCCAACAGTTGTTTGATCCATGCAATATTCGAGCATTTTGCAGTAGCAGAAACATATTCTGCTTCTACAGTAAACTGAGAGATGCATCCTTGCTTCTTGCTAATCCATGTGACAAGTCTGTCACCCATAAAGAATGCTCCTCCAGTTGTGCTCTTTTGGTCATCAAGATTTCCAACCCAATCAACATCAGTAAACACTTTTAGTTCAAAATTGCCTTCTCTTCTATACCATAAGCCAAATTCCTCATTATTCTTCAGATATCTTAGAATTCTTTTCACAGCAGTTATATGTGATTCCCTGGGGTTAGCAGAAAATCTAGCAACAATTCTTGCTGCATGTGCAATATTTGGTCTAGTGTATACAACATACATGAGTTTTCCTATCATTGATCTGCATAGAGTTTGATTTAC
Source organism: Thuja plicata (assembly GCA_018584345.1). Classification (NCBI taxonomy): domain Eukaryota; kingdom Viridiplantae; phylum Streptophyta; class Pinopsida; order Cupressales; family Cupressaceae; genus Thuja; species Thuja plicata. The sequence goes on from MU226934.1 coordinate 264,129, forward strand.
CTCTGTTGTCTTTTCTTCCTTTGTTAATTTGCATCCAGTAGCCATTGGTGTTCCAACAGGTTTGGAATCTTCCATCTTGAATATTTTTAGAACTTCTTTGATGTATTTGGACTGTGTAATGAAAATACCTTCACTTTGTT
>MU226934.1:304081-324478 GCA_018584345.1 Thuja plicata
GGGACTATGGTCTTACAATTAGATCCTAATACTAATTCTTGTCCTAAGCATGACTAGAGGTCTCAAGGGTCTTAGTTTGAATCCTTAGACCTCATGAGAATGTTTGGTGAATCCTTAGGAGTGGGTGATCTTGCACCAACTTTGTTAAGAGATTTCACCTGATACACTTGTTAGAATGTCTCAAGATCAAATCCATCGATATGCACTCAGATGGTGGTGACGGATCTCCTCTTTTCAATACCTTCTCTGATCTAATAATCTGATATAAATTTACTCTGCTTCTCACTAATTTGTTGCTCTGCTAGATCTATGCTTCTTAAATCAAAATAACCTTTTGCATATTTCTTGTATGCACACACACACACTCTCTCTATCTTCAAAATTAGGGTAAGAAGAAATCTCATATATACCTTACAGATCTGGCAATGAGATCTAGATCAACGATCAAGATAAAATACTTATGCCGATTGGGCATTCTAATTTTTTGATTGGCTCTATGCCAGGTATTGGATCAAATGATTTAATGTGTAATTGACTCCATTGAAAAAATTAAATACCCAAACAAGTCAGCTCAAAATAGTTTACCTTCAAGTTTGTGCCATTCCTGACATGTATGACAAAACTATCTTGCTCGGCATATGAAGACTATGGCGCTCAGCATGAACTGATCAACTTCACTAGGCTTCTGTGTAACTCAGAAACTACTATCTTCTTGGAAATAACTACTGCTCAGCCTATACTAGATATCTCGGTTGCAGTGATGGTCGACTATCCTGCCTAGATAAATGACTAAGTGTGGGACACTATTGATCAACAAAACTTAGAGATCAACAATCTCCCCCTTTGATATTAGTGGCAAAAACACTTATCATTTCTTTATATCCACAAAATTTTTCTAAGTACACAACATACTCCCCCTAAGGTTATACCTCGGTCTTCATAAAATATTTACATAGTGTACATACCAAAAAAAAATATTATGCCTATTTTTGCACATCTTTGTCTATTTCCTTATCTATTTCCCCCTTCTTTTTGTCACTGATAGCTATAGGGTTTAAGTTATACTTATCCAAAAATGGCTTATGAAGTTATAAAATCAATGCAAATGTTGTATCTCAACTATCCTTAACAAAATTCATAACCTGTAACTTAATTTCTAGCTCAGTAGCTAGACTTACCAAAGTATCTGCAATAGAGAGATGAGGATCTTTCTTGACTAATTCACGTGCAACTGCAAGTTCCTTCTAAATAACCTCCAGATGAGGTATCATGTTAGTCTGAATCATTATCAATTTGGCCCTTTTTCGGCCAACTTTAGCCATAATCTTAGCTAACCTTCTTTGTGCATGTGTCAACCTATCAAAATGTATGGAGCTAGAACTAGCATCCATGCTCAATGAGCTCGCTGTTGACTTCAAATCTAATTGCAACTTCTCAATAAGCTGTCGATTATCCTTTATAAAGAATTTGATATCACATAACCTTTTGTACAAAGAATAAACAGAGATAGCTAGAATCTGGCTACGCTCACAGGGAGCATACGTCCCTCGAAAGAGCCACTAGTGGTACCCTAAATTTTGATAATTTAGAAGTCCCAATCCATTATCAAGAATAATGTTTCTCCATACTAAAAAATATCAAATAAAGGAAGCTTTATGACACAAATAAATAGAACTAACTAATTGAAGCCTTTAGAAAATGCTAGAATTTAGACCTGCTACAAAGATGATTTTGACAGAGGGTAAAGATGGTCACATTTTACAAATCTAAAAATGACCCAGTTCGAGAAATCAAATTTCCTATCTCCAATAGAAATTTTATCTTTTCATGAGGTGTTTTAGATTTTTGACCAAAGCCAAATCCAAAAGTTAGGTAGTTATTTTTTAGTTATTTTATTTTTTTTCAAAATAATTTGTAATAAGAGTTGTGTCTTTTCACCCTAAAGAGGTGTGAAAGCCACTCAAACACACGTATATATACACAATGTAAAATTTAAAGAGAAGGAATATAATATAATAAAATTTCACATATTTGGATAGTTTTTAATCAACAAGTATAACATGGACCTGGATGTACTATTTTTTCAAAATTAATAAAGATAACTCTTTTCTCTTTCACATGTGTAATAGTTTCATTATCATTTTACAATTAGTCCCTCAGATAAACCAGTAGAACTTCTTCAAAGTGATAGTTTGATGTGCATGCTTCCTTATTTGATTCATAGTCTATATTTTCAAATGGTTTTCTCATTTTGCATGGTTAAATTTTGTTGGTTGAGGCCTTAGTCAATTGGTATATCATCTGAGAAGTATTACCCTTTTTAAATATCTTTGAATTTGTTTTAGGTTCCATGTACATTCCATAACACCTTTGAAGTGATAATTTTTCTTGTAAAATTGTCTCTGAGGTTGAACATAAGATTGGAATGATCTTGACTCTATTGCCCATGGTAGAATAAGGCATTGGTCTAATCATTATTTGGAGTATAGTTATTCAATTCATTGTTTATAGTTTTAAGATATCTTATCTATCTATTCATTTTAAATTACATACACATTTACTAAACATTCTTTTAGTTACTTAAAGTATTTCATTTTACAGTTCATGATATATTGCTTTCAGTTAGATTTCTTTCAAGTCCCTTACCATACTTGAGAAAGAAGGTTGAAGTGTTTCTTATCTACTATAAAAAGCCTTGTAACTTGATGGATAAGTCAAGGTATAGGCCTACCAGCCTTGGTTTTGCAGAGCTAGAATTGCAAAAGTTCCAACCTTGCTTTGGTTATGACTTGTTAGTTGGCCAAATCACTTGGGTTTCCAAGCAATGGATTGGAAAGTCCATAGGAAATCCAATCTGTCAATTTGAGCACCAACACATCTTCCATGTCAAGTGATTTAACAAAAATATGCTTTATATCATGGAGGACTTGCTTCTACTTGTTCTCCCTCTTCATTTCTTCTTGTCTCTTCTTCCTCTTAATAGGTCTTGAAGAGTCTAAATCTGCTCATATGAAAAAATTTCTGGATCCCATTTAGGAATCACAATAACTTCATCTAATGTGATATTTATGCTCGGTGACTTCTTCTTGTTTAGATTAGATTCTTCTTGAGTTCTGGTGAACTGATAATCAGCTCAGGTTCTTCAATATCCTTTCCTTTTTCAATATTAACTTCAAGTACATTCTTTAACTAAGTCAATATTACCTGTTGATCACGTATACTCCCAATTTTGGGTGTAGTAGGAGTAGATGATAAAGAGTGTGGTAGATCCACCAACACTTATATAGCCTCTTGTTCTGTAAGCTTGTTTTCAATTTCTTCCATCTTATCTCCACTGTCTAAGAATGTTTGCACAACCTCTAAAATAGGTGGGTTATTATTTGTTACCTCCTTTTCTCCTTCTTTCTTTGTCTTAGCCTCAATTTTTTGAATAGGCAATTTCATGCCTATGTTTGCGGGCTCATTCTGATCCTCGACATCCAAATTTTTGTTATCTCCAAGTGTAGTGTCAATGGGACTATCTATTGTGAGATCTACAGTTTGTAAATTGTCTTTTTTCTCTTCCACTTCCATCTCAGTCTCTATCTGATTAGTAGCAATTTGGTCTTCCATTTCCTTTAGCTCTAAGGTGCCTTGACCTTTCTTATCTTCCTTCTTGGTCAATAGCCCAAAAGTTTCCTTCCAAACTCTGGTGCTCTATTGTATTACACCTTCAACATCATTTTTCAATATTGCATAGGCTCATTTTTTAGGAATAAACTTCCTTTGATATTGTTCAATAAATTTGGCTATCTATTTCTTGGTTAAATCGGGAATGAGCTTAGCTAACATCCCTTCCCTTATCTGTCTTTCAGTCATCAATGCATACTACCAATTTCATGATAAATATCATAAATTTTTGTGGGGACAAGGTCTCCTATCTCTATAGGTGTCATCTTGAATGTACCCATCATATCTAATAGTGCTTCCTGAATCTTATGCTTATTTTCTATGCTTTGCTTATCATACTTGATAAATTTAAATCCTACTAATCTAGCACTACTTTTTATGTTCTTGCATACCTCATCAATATTGGTTAGTGATTTATGAAAGGTTGTAGGTATATTGTTGGGTTCATCTATGTCTATCTTCTCCTCATCATCTTCTTTCTCCAATATTAGTTTCATCCTTGGTCTCTTCTCAAGTTTCCTCGACACTGCCTTTGTTTCAACTTGTTTTCTTTTCCCTGAACTGCTCTCTCCAGCATTCTTCTTTGTATATACCTTAGTTGTCTCAGAAAGAGATGATTCTGTTGATGCCCTTGTCCTAGGCCAGTTAGAAATAGGACAGGTGGCCTTAGATTTGGCTTGGCTTGGTTCAATCACCTTGGCAACTACTGGCTGCTCTCTTTTGGCTTTCATAGTGATTTCTTCTTCTGGTTCACTCTCATCTTCTTCACTAGACATATCCTCTCCATGTCCTATTGATAAACCCAAAGGTGCATCCTATATTTCTTCATCACTTTATATTCCAACCATTTTCTTCAAATTCTTTACGATCTTTTTCCTTTTCCTCTCCATAGTTCCATCCTTCAAATCCATAAAGATTTTGGACTTAGCTTCCTCATAATTTCCAAAATGTTTGGCTAAACTGTCAATCTCCTTTGTCAGTAGAGCTGTTATAGCTACATATGTCTCATCAATATTTACATCATAAGGTAATGGCCTTAGCCATGATACCCTTGGCACTACTTCCTGCACATAGGTAAAATCTATATCCACTAGGAAATAGATCTCCTCATAGTATTTCTCAACTTGTGATTTGGGAACTCTGTTCTCAATCTCATATTTTTCTTGAATTCCAAAAAGTATGTTCCCATTATACTATTGAAATTACAACCTAATTGCTCAATAAATGTATTGATCTGCTATGTAATTGGTTGGCTTGTCTTCCATACAATATCTCCAAAAGTAGGAAATGTATTATGTACATAGAAAAATATGCAAACTAGCAGAGAACTGAACTTACATATTGAGTTCTTTTCCTTTCAGATTGAAGAAAGGTTCTCAGCTAGCTATGCCAACTAAAGCTTGACAAGGTAATATGTATGGTCTGTCCTTCTTCACAATCTTCCAAGCTTGGTCGAGTGTAATATATGGGACACTGTCCAGTCGGCTTAACTGATAGAACTTGTGGGAAATAACCCTAACTACAAAATCAAGCTCCAAACCCTTGATTGTTGAGATTGTCATTCCTCTTTTATTCTGGATAGCTTCGGTGTATTCTTATATATTTTCCTTACTCTGACATCTCATGGTTCTCTTCCCATTGATAGTTGGACAACCAGTTACCCTTTGGATGACCTCCTTTGTAATCCTAACTGGTCCATTATCCAGCTATATATTCATGTCGTGTACGCGGCTAAGGACAATCTTGATCCATTCCATTTTGAAGTCCATCGAGAAATCTAGGGCATGAGTTAACCCTCTCTTAGCTAGATGTTTATACTCATCTTTTAGGACTCTGTCCTCACACAATTAGTTGTATGATTCCCTTAACTCATGATCCCCAATTTTTCTCACTTTGCACATATAAGATGATCTAACATCATGAATCATAAGTACCTTGGGTGGAATCGATGATAGGGCTCTAGTGAGATCACCCTGGATGGCACTTTCAGGAACTTCCATGAAATTTGGAGGTACACAGATGTCTCTCCTAACCAATTGAACTTTTCTCAACTCCTTCTCCATACTCTTAGCTGTTGTGGAAGAACTTGCAGCCATGATTTTTGAAAATATGGTTTCGAAGAAGATGAACATAGTACCTTGGCAGATATCAAAATTCACACTATTCACTCAAGATTGTCGATGGTACGCTTTAGAAATATTTGAGAAATATTTGTTGAAATCAAGTTCTCAAAATCTCAATCACTCTGTAAAATCCTCAATCGCATGGTGAAAATGAAAATGAACGGTTCTTCCCTTTATATAAATTTCAACGGTCAAAATTAGGTTAGCATTAAATGTTTTTTCCATTGAGTGAGTGCCATACAGTTGTCCTCAGCTGACTCAAAAATCTCATCTATCTCTCAGTCACAAAACTTTACTCAGTCATCATACCAGCTTGGCATACACTAGAGAACTCGGTCTTAGTGTACAATAAGACTGTTGCTTGGAACCTATAGTGCATATTGACTTTTCTCGGTACATGTCTTAAAATGTTTCATGATGCATCTTTACATATGCAGATATGGAATTTTGCACTTTTATATGTTAGGAACTGATAAAAGATGTGAAATATAAATACAATTCTTCACATACCTCATTTTCTTAGTTGGAGATGGTGTGATCACCTGATCCATTATATTGGGTGACCTTGGCTATAGTAGCTTCACTATTTCTCAGTTCCTCTTTTATTATACATGTCTGGTTCATCTGTACTCTTATTTTCTCAACAGTAGGAGTAGGTACCCTTGTTTTTCAATCTCTCCTAGTATGACCAATTTTCAGAAAATTATAACAAACTAGGCTTCCATTCATCCAAATCTTAGATTTTCCTTTGAAATGTGTCTTTATGCAATTTTCTGGAACATGTCCATACTCACCACAGTAATGAAAACTATGCCAAGTATTGTAATCCCAATTATAAGTGTTTCCTTTCCAAGGTTCTTTTTCTTGTGTCTTTTATGTCCATTTTTGTTTAGCATTAGATCTGAAATCTTGTGGTATATGTCCAAATTTCTTACAGTTGTAACAATACCCATTGAATCTAGGTGTGGGAGATGCATTTCTTGCCTTTGCCCAACATTCATGTGCCTGATGTCTATACTTATTATAGTTAAAGAAATAACCATTGAACTTAGTTTTAGGATTGGACTTACCATTCATGCTTCGGCAGATATTTGTTGTGTGTCCTAGTTTTCCATAGTGGTAGCATACAAGATTTTTGTTCTTTGTCTTTGCATTCCTCCTTTCACCAGTCTTAGATGATTCTCCTTTCTTAGAAGATGTCTTTTGTTTGGTATGACCTGATCCAGAAGAGTCCTTAAAACTTCTTGATGCTTTGATCAGATTTTCAAAATAATTCAAAGCTTCATTTGGTTTACTCAATCTCTCATTAATTTCTTTCTCAGATCTCAATTCATCTTTCAATTGACTATTCTCAGATCTCAGATTCATAATTTCCATGTCTTTCCTGCTAATCTCCTGATTTGCAAGTAGCAGTTGATTCTCCATGTCAACCTTATTGTTTGTCATTATTTGTACATCATGTGTCCTTTCATCAAGTCTAATAGTCATCACTCTTTTGTCTTCTTCAGCCATAACTTTGTCATCTTCATCTTTCTTCTTTTGTTCCACTACTTCACATAGCCTTACTGTTTGCATTTCTTTCTCTCTTATCAGGTTTGTGACTTCTTCACAAAAGGTATTGTTCCTTTCCATTAGATCTAAAATTGCTACATCACTCTTAGTAGAATTTCCATTCTGAAATAGATTTGCAGTGTCTTCTTCTTGATAATGAGTGTCATTCATTTGTTTGGCCAAATCTTTCCTTGTTAGTAGGGACTTCTTCCATTCGTCTCTTCTTGTCTCAAGATGATGTAATGCTAGCTGAATATCAATCTTGTGATTCTCAATAACTTTACCCAATTTGTAAACCTCCATCTCAAGTTTTGAATTCTCAATCTGATTAAAACCTTTTTGTTGGAGAAATGTGCTCTGATACCAATTTTTGGAAATACAATATGGGAAAACAAGATACTGAGAGGGGGGATGAATTAGATCTTATATATTTTAACACTTAAATCAAACTGATCCACAGCTATACCATAAATGTAATTGATCTATCAACTAGTAGCATCCATAACATAAAATAAGTAACTCAAGAAACATAAATTGGTAACCTAGAAACCCAATAAGGTAAAACTGGGGTGGGGATGACACCCACAAAAATCTTCACTACTGCAGCAATAAAGTGTGCATGTTAGGGATACAAAGTTTGATCACAATTTGTAATCTACCTGATTAAAGGTATACTCGGTTAAGAGCTACAGATTATTACAATCTACCTTGTAAAAGGATTTAAACTTACAATAAAGTAAGCACTCAGCTAAGAGATTTAGAAAGGTCTGTTAGAACCACTATGTTAAGAGATTTCACCTTATACACTTGTTAGAATGTCTCAAGATCTGATCATTGGATATGCACTCAGATGCTGATGATAGATCTCCTCTTTTCAATACCTTCTCTAATCTAATAATCTGATATAACTGTACTCTGCTGCTCACTGCTTTGTTTCTCTGGTAGATCTTTGCTTCTTAACTCAAAATAACCTTTCGCATATCTCTTGTATGCACACACACACACACTCTCTCTCTCTATCTTCAAAATTAGGGTAAGAAGCAATCTCATATATACCTTACGGATCTGGAAATGAGATCTAGATCAATGATCAAGATCAAATACTTATGTTGCTTGGGCATTCCAATTTTTTGATTGGCTCTATGCCACATATTGGATCAAATGATTTAATGTGTAATTAACTCCATTGAAAACATTAAATAACCAAACAAGTTGGCTCAAAATAGTTTACCTTCAAGTTTGTGCCATTCCTGACATGTATGACAAAATTGTCTTTCTTGGCATATGAAGACTCTGGTGCTCGGCATGAACTGATCAAATTTAACTGGCTTCTGTGTAACTTGGCAACTACTATCTTCTCAACAATAACTACTGCTTGGCCTATACTAAATAGCTCAGTCGCATTGATGGATGACTATACTACCTAGATAAATGACTAAGTGTGGGACACTAATGATCAGCAAAACTTAGAGATCAACAAATATTTGGTCTTTTAGGTAAGTAAAAATAGGTCCATACCAAGGTGCATCATTTCCAACTAACAAGAAAATTACTTTGGATTCAAGAAGGTCAAATGCAGGTTTCACCAACTCTTCCACCAAGAATTCATATCTAGCATGTTGTTCTATAATTTGAAGAAGAGAAGCTAAAGTCACCATGGCATCTGTTTCTCTATTTATGTCCCTTGGAATTTTCTCAAAAGTTATCAAAGAAAAGTAATTTTTCCAATCATCTATCATCCTCTTCTAGGGCATCAAATTTTCATCCTTTTTTTTTGTATTCATCATTAATCTGGTTTATGACTAGTTGAGAATCACCATACACTTGTAGTTCTATCACTTTCCACTCTAAAGCTATTTTGATGCCTATAACTAGGGCTTGATATTCTGCAATATTGTTGGTGGATGGAAAAAGAAGTTTGTATGAATTTATAATTGCATAACCTTGAGGGGTAATCAAAAGAATGCTTACCCCCAATCCATTTTGGGTGTATGATCCATCAAAATAGAGTTTCCATGTTTTTACCTCCACATTTTTTATTTCTAAATCTAGAAATTCAACTTGAATAGGATGATTATCAACTAAAGGAGATTCTACCAATTGATCTGATAACTTGTCCCTTGATGTATTTTCTATCCACATATTTTATATCAAATTCACTCAATACCATCACCCATTTGGCCAATCTTCCTATGAGAGATGTTTTTCTAAGTAGATACTTTAAAGGATCAATTTTAGCAATGAGCTTAACTTTGTGCACCAACATATAATGATGTAGTTTTTGGGAAGAAAAAATACCATGAGACAATATAGTTCAATGAATCTATAGTTGAGTTCATATTTGACCAAAGTTCTTCTAAGATAATAGATTGCCTTTTCTTTTCCATCTTTATCTTCTTGAGCCAATAATACTCCTAAAGAGCGATATGTTGCTGAAATGAACAAGAGTAAAGGATTTCCTTTGATAGGTAGCATAAGTATAGGTGTATTCACCAAGTATGACTTTAATAGGGAGAAAGCTTCCTCACATTGTGCATCCCATTTTAAAACTATGTCTTTATGTAGAATTCTAGTGAAAGAATGACATTTTTCCGCTAATTGAGATATAAATCTTCTTACGGATTGCAACCTTCCTTGAAATGATCTCATTTAACTTATATGTTCTTTGGTGAATCTTTGTCCATAATAGCTTGAAATTTATCAAGATCAACTTCTATTCCCTTTTTTGATACTATTTAACCCAATAACTTTCCTGATTGTACCCCAAATGTACACTTCTTAGGATTCAACCTAACTTTGAATTGTTCTAACCTTGTGAAAATATTTTCCATTATTGGTTGATGATCTTTCCTTTAATGTGATTTATCTAATATATCATCCACATAGCCTTCAAGAAATGTATGCATCATATCATGTAAAATTTTGGTCATTGCCCTTTGGTAGGTAGCTCCAGCATTTTTAAGGCCGAAGGGCATGATGTTCCAAAAAAATGTACCCCACAGGCATGTGAAGGCTCTTTTCTCTTGATCTCCTGGTGCTATCTTAATTTGGTTATATATACTAAATCTTTCCATAAGGGAAAACATAGAGTGTCATTTCATCTAATCCACTATAACATCAATGATAGGCAATGGAAAATCATCCTTTGGGCATACCAAGTTGAGGTCTCAAAAATCCATGCATACTCTAATTGATTTATCATGCTTTGAAATCGATGCAATATTGGATATCCATTCGGCATAAGCTATAGCCCTTATGATCCCAACTTTTAATAAATTTTCCAATTCTACTTTCACTAGCAAGACTATATGGGGGTGCATATTTCTTATCTTTTGTTTAACCATCTTATCTCCTAGCCTTACATTTATATGATTCATATGAAACTTGGATCTAACCCTGGAAAATCTAAATAAGATTGTGCAAAGTTAACTTTCTTTTCTTTGAATAATTGGATGAAATCTTCCCTTTCTATTGGAGTTGATAAAACTGCAAGGTGTATGAATATTGGTTCTAAGTCGGTGCCAATGTTTACCTTCTTTGTAGGTTCAATAATTATAGGAGACCTTTCTTCCTCATGTTTGGGAAAAGTTTCCAATATCTCTTCCTTAGGTGCCACTATTGGGTTTTCACCTTTGGAAACAGCCTTTATTTTTTACTTTTTTTTGGTCTAGTACTACCACATTGTGGTTTTCACCACTATACAATTTCATTTTTTTATTTTTATTTTTATTTTTTCATTTTGAATTGAGAGATTGTCCCCTTTCTTCTACTGTTATGCTTTGATCAAATTCATTGGTGAAAGAGGGTTCAACTGTATTTAGGTATAGCTCCACATAATTGTCATTGGGAAAAGAGAGTATGCCATTTGGCTCAGCTAGGTCTCAATAAATTATTTTGGGGTGGATAAGAGATAAAGGATCATTGGGTAAATTCATATCCATGGGGTTTAAGGATGCAAAATTTTTGTAAGGTTCATGCATTGTATCGCTCAAATCTATAATATGGGTTTTCTCAAGGTGTTCCATAGAACTTGGATCAAAATCTTCTTTAGTTGAGTCCTCTTAGTTCTAATAGATAAAACAAATGTGGATTAAACCTAACATTTGATTCTCCTAACCATGAAGGTACTCATGGCTCACCCAACCAAGGAGTTTCATCTGATTCTTATCTTAAACCTGATTCTTGGTAATTATTTGAGCCTTGATCCTTGATCAACACTTGGTTGCTTGTTTACATTAGATGTAGGAGCATAAGTATGAACTACATCCACTTCCTTATCATGAAAAGAAGCCTCAGATAAGGAATCCTATTCATATTTACCAGAGTCATCTTCACTTTCTGAATCTAGCATATGAATGTGTTCATAAGAGTCTTTGAATTTGTTGGAACCATTTCCTTGTTCTTGGTATCCTATTCCTAATTTTTAATCTTTAGATCTCCAAGGAGATTGTATGGGTTCTAGAAATAATTTATTCCTTATGCCCAAGGGTCCTCTTACTTTATATCCCATTTTTTTCATGATTCTAAAACCTTTTCCATATTGATGTGTTTGAATACTCACATTTTGGACCCTTTCTACATGGGAACTTGAAGCCTCCTCATATTTGTACAACCATTTTAAAACTTCATTATCTTCTTCTTCCTTTGATGAATTGTCACTTGCTCTTACAAAATGGGCATTATAATTTTCATTTAATTGAGAACCAATTGAACTACCATGTGACTTTGGAGAAGGAGGTAAATCAAACAATGACATGGAATATTCCCCGACACCCTTTTGATGGATTTTGAATTATTTCTCAAATTTCTTCATCAACTTATCCATTTGTTGATAATATGTTTCTTGAACTCTTTCATTTTCAATCCTAGAGGGGTTATAATCTCTCTCATCTTTATTTTAAACACTTAACTTAGCACTCATATTACTTTCATATACAAAACTAACTTTCTCTTTACCCTTAGTTGATGTGGATGAATTAGTTTTGTCTTGATTTGAGTTGGTGACCAAAGTTGAGCTAGGACCATCTTCTTGATTTTATTCTCTAGGAGCACTTGGGGTAGCCCCTTCACTATTGTGTGGTATGAATGCCTCATTCACAGGTTTAACAATATTTCAGTATTGGAATGGATTCACATCTCCACTTATAGTAATTTCTTCTCTCATGTATGGAAACTTGATACATTGATGGTATGTTCAAGGTACTATTTGCATTTCATGAATCCATGGTCTCCCTAGCAAGATGTTGTAAGTTAATTTCATGTCAAGAACTTGGAAAATGGTATCTTTTTTTATTGGCCCCACTTGAATGGGAAAAACCACAATTCCTTTAAAATACCTTTCTTCATCAGCACAGGTCTTAATAGTGATCTTCTTCTTTCGATCCACAACACCTTCAGAAAATCCTAGGGCTTTGAAAAGACTCAATGTGCAAATGTTTAGACCAGCCCTTATCAATAAGGACTCTTTTGACATGGTTTTTATGTATCAAAACCTCTATATGAAATGAAATATTTTGGGGATGATTAATGGACATGTCATCTTATTCAAAAAAGGATAAACAATGAGGTGTAATGAGATGACCCACCATATTTTGAAATCTATCCACATCTAGGTTGTTGGGAACAGTAGTCTCCACAAGATCCTTTTCTAAGATCTCCTTATGATTTGGTGAGAGATTTAACAATTCAAGGATTGAAAATTGAGCTAGAGTCTTTTGCAATTGATCCACAATATTGTATTGCCTTTGAGAAGAATATGTTTGATTAGGACAAATAGCCTTAGGGGTAGTTCCTTTTAAGGTTATCTTTGATTCTTTCCCCCTAGTAACTACATTAGAGGTTTTCTTTTATGGTTGATCTTTTACAACAACAACATTGATAGTATTCTCACATCCTCATAAGGAATTGATTAGATTATCATAGCTATGTAAAAAATTAACTTTGTCATTTCCTCTTATTTTATTTGGATTTTTATTTGAATATTCTCCTTTCTCATGATTGAAGAAAGGATTTTTGAAGGCCACATTATCTTTATTGTTTTGAGGCCATTCCACCTTGATTATCCCATTATCTATCAAGTCTTGCACCTCATGATTTAATATAATAGATTCATTTCTCTTGTACCCTCTCTTTTGATGATACTCACAAAAATGAGCATGTTCCACCATGAGAGTTTAACTTGTGGTTCATAAGGCCTTGACTCTGGTAGGAAAATGATCTTATTAGCAATGAGAGTCTCTAAAACATTCTCAAGTGGTTCACCCAAGGGTGTGAACTTCCTTCTTGTTGATGGGCTAAAGAACTATTTTGGTTTGTTAGCTTCTTGATTGTTTGGCAAGTTATTGTTGTTGTTATTGAATGGGACCTTTGTTAGGATTAAGTAATACTAAGAGGGGGGTAAATCAATATTAAAACACTTAAAATATACTTTAAACCAATTCCAAATAAACCATAATCTTTCTAAAATAAAATAAAAAACATAAAATAAAAAATAACAAAGAACTCATAACACCATTCTATTTTGTCGAGGAAACCATGGCCAAGGGAAAACCCCGATGGGGATGGTACCCACAAGCATGCACTAAAGTATAATGTCCCTGTTAGGAGACCTAGCCTTGTTAAGAGATGAATATTACATAGTAAATTCCCTTGTTAGAGGAGTAACAACCCTGTTAAAGGTATACAACACCCTATTAGGGGCTAACTGAGCTTACATCTCTTACAACAAAAATTTTGTTACAAAGTGTTCTCAATAATGAACAAGATAAGAATCTTCAATGCTTAAATATTTCCAATCATAGCTCTTCAATTATCTCTATCAATCCTCTTCTCTGCCATTCACATACATGTATCTCATGCACATATCACAACTCTCATGTCACATGTCTCTTCACTTTACAAAAACTCTTCATATATATATATATATATATTGGATAACCTATATTTTGGTTATGTAAGAACGCCAAATTTGTATTTTCTCTTTACATTATAAATTCTATTTTGTATTGAGAGCCGAATATGTAATATTAGTTAAGTGAGCCAACTTGTTAATGAAAAAGATATATATATATATATCTTTTTCATTAACAAGTTGGCTCACTTAACTAATATTACATAGTCGGCTCTCAATACAAAATAGAATTTATAATGTAAAGAGAAAATACAAATTTGGCGTTCTTACATAACCAAAATATAGGTTATCCAAAATCATAATCCAACTTAGCTTTCTAGGATTCCATGAAATACTCCTTAAATCATCGCTACTATCCAACTTCTTTGTTACATTGTTCTGGTGTCATCGCTTGTCTTCAAATATCTCTAACTCTCTGTAATTTTCACCAAAACCAAATAGATCTTAGATGGAGGTCATAAATACCCCATAGTATCTTTCTTTAAGCTTGCTAGTAATAACTCATTGATCTCGATCTTCGATACCTAAAATAACTCTATTTTTTTTATTTTGCACTTAGTCGATTCTAGAACTGTATCACCAAAACTTAACTTCATTACAATTGATCAATATACCAAATGTGTTGCCAGAAATGACAAACAAAAAATTTACTCATAACATATCAAAAAGATCACTTTCCAACAGTCTCTCCCTTTGGCATTGATGGCAACACTTAACAAAAATGACTAGGTGTTCCAACAAAAACTGTCCCTTCTCTCTTCCTCTTCTCCTTTAATCATTTTTCTTCTCTCATCTCCCCCTTTGACAAAAATGAGAAAGGTGCATATAAAAAATAATACAATTAGTGTTTACTCACCATTTTCATAATATCTTGAAAGGAATCTTCCAAGATCTTCACTTCTACGTTCCATGATTCTACCAATAGCTGACTAACATGAATTAGTCCTTTCAATGCATATTATGATATCTTTTCTACTTTACACTCTGTGGGAACAGAGTTTTTCAATGCTTCTACAGTATTCTCCATATCAGATAAATGAACTTCAAGAATTGATATCTTAGGAGTGATTAGACTCTTCAATAAACCAAACATTTCCATAACTCTCCCTTTATCTATATCCAATATATTCAACTTGTCCAAAATCCTTGTTACCTCTCTGTCCATTTCTATTATAGATTGTAAGGATGTCTCACAACTGTCCATCATACTATTAAAAGTTTCCCTATCCTTTGCAGTAATATATTCAATGTTCTGAATATGTCTAATGGGGTTCATGCAATATTTTAATAGTATCCTTCCATGTGAAACATAGCTCTTAGCCTCTAATGTAGCAGATCTTAGGATTCCCAAGTCCCATTAAATAGATAGGCAAACTTCCATCATCTTCTTCTCCAAATAGCTCTTCTCTTCCTTTTCTTCTGCAATCTTCACTAGGGGCTCATAGTAACCGTCAAAATCATCAAGTGCCAACTTTAAGTTCTCTACTTCATCTTTATTTTGGAAAAAAATAGGTACTGGAATAAATTTACTCATAGTATCAATTTCTCTAGACATTACCTTAGTCTTGTTGTCACCTTTCTACTCAGATCTCTCTTTTGATTTTGTGAGTGTGGTGAAGGATAGAATCATCAATTCATCCTCATACATATGATCAACATCAACATCTATAGATTTGTCTTTACTTTCCAACAACAATATATAAGATGTGTCAATTTCTATTTTGACTTCAAATTTTGCCTCTTCTTCTTTCTACTCTATTTATTTCTATTCTTCTTCTCTCAATTCTTCACCTTTCTGTTCTTCCTCTTTAGCCACTGTATTGACAATGTTTCCTTCAAATAGATCCTTCTCATTAAGTGAAGTTTCAAGAGTCACAGGCACACCAGAAACATAGAAATCTGGTTTCATATCATCTTCCCTCTTCAAAACACTTGCCTTAGCTATTTTAGAACTCTCTCCAATTCCTAAAGGTGTAGGCATTGTAGGTTTAGGAGGTGGAGCCTTCTTAGGAATATTACTCATTAGTATTTGATCCAATTCTTCTTGAGTTTCTTTTGTAACTTCATATTTTCTTGTCATAATTTTCACTAATCTTGCTGCGGTCCTCAACAAAGGTTTTAGTTCACCAAATATTCTATCTCTCTCTTGCATAGAAACTACTGGTAACATATTATCAATTTCTTTATTCTTCATAGTCTCATATTCAATATGTGATAGTTGATTTCTTATCTCCAGTATACCATACAAATCTTTAGGTACACTTCCCTTTATCTCTAATATATTTTTCTTGAAAACAAGTAAGTGATTTACCAGAATATCTTCAATCTTAAGTTTATCATATTCCTCATACCTATCATAGTACTTGTTCACTAGAACTAGCTTCCCTTTCTCAATAGATCTCTTCTCAATCATCTTCAAGTCTGGTTTGCACATTTGTCTGCCACTAGTGGTCTCTTTTTCAGATTTCTTCTCTTCTCCTTTAGTCCTCTGTTCTTTAGGGGGTGAATCCCATTTGGTGGATCTAGTGTTTACTCAAGGAACAATATTTGTTGTCTACGAGGTCTTTTGTGGTGGTGAAGGGGTGGTTACATCAATAATTATAGGAGGTGGACAAGCTACCATCACAACTTTAGGAGGTGGAAGGGTTGTAGTAGCAGTACTTGCCAACCCAGAAGATCACTCTTTTATCTTCTTCTTTACTTATTTTAACTCTTCTTTAGTCAAACCTACCTTTATTTCATAGTCATCAATAATGTTACGTAATTTCCTTTTCCTCAAACCTCTAGTCTTCTCTTCTCTTACTTTAGCTGACTTTTCTTCATATGTGCCCCATTTAGCCTCAGATGTATAAACTTTAGATGCCAAAACATGTTCAATCTGCATAGTTAAGACTTCTGAACTTTCTTCATAACCCATAGGGTTACACCATTTCTTCCTAGGAAAAAATGCCTCAAAACATACAAAATTAATTTCAACCATGAAATAGATTGTATCCTTATACTTCTCAATTAAAACTTCATGGATTATGTATCTCTCTTTCATCTGCCTCTGAAGAATCTTAATCATGCCAAATAGTTCTCCATCAACCCATGTGCTATTTTTCCATCTGTAACTCTATTATGTCTGAATAATAGTAGGTATCCCTTCTCTCCATGCTCTAGGGTGCATGGCTGGAAACATATGCTCAATGTGGATGTACATATAGACTAGTAGTAAACTAAATCTAAAGGTTTTAGACTTATCTTTCTTGATCAACTTAACATTTTCCAAAAATTGTTGTGTCATAACTTCACATAGATTATATTTAGTGTTTTCTTTCACCATCCTGTAAGCCATCATAATGAATCTTGTAGATACTAAATTAGGTCTACTATTGTATTAAAATTTGTATCCAAGTATCATCGCATTCAATCTCACATCCTATTGAAAAATGTCATTCACTGTCATAGCTCGTCTATCCCATTTGGAGTGTGTTAGGGTTTCAACTTGTTTCTTCATGTTATTCTCCACCATAGGGATAACTCCTATATTGTCCAATGCATTTATCTCATGAATCAACTGACTATAGAGCTTTATAGGTTTCTCTCCTATCTAGATGAACTGATCATGAACTCTACTCAATAATATTTTGAACCATTCATCTTTGTTGAATTCATGTAAGTCCAATACTTTCATAATGCTTAACTCATTTGTATGTTTGAATTAATCTCTCATTTTTCCATTATCATTCATGTACTCCATTTCAGTATAAATCTCATCAACACACAGTATATCATACTTGCAATGAATTTATGCCCTAATATCTTCTACATGCAAGACGTTATGCGGTGTCTGGGAAAATGCTCCTTCAGGGTTGTCTTCACAAGACTTAAAAGGATATTTCTTGAACTTGTATCTAGGTCGATCTACAACATCATAAATCAAAGGTGCATCCATAGCTTCTCTATGATTAGATGATGTAAAAATCTCAATCATGTTGATTTCCCAATTCCCACTTCGATCGATCACACAGTATAGCTGTTACATAGTCTGTCACTCTTTGATCTCTGACCTCCTTAGGTTTTTTCTCCTTATATGGTAAAGAAATATGAATCTTAGATGTCCTTTATACATCTCTAAGTGTAAAATTCACATTACCTAGTTAACTTAACATCGTACACTGTCCAATCAATCACAAATCCCGCGATCACAAAATATGCATCATTTGATGTTGTGCTCTCGGATATAAGTTCTATGATGTTTGCACACAACATACCTAAGCTTGCTAGAGCTCACTCCTCAGAATCATGGGCTGGATATAATCTATTATTTTCATCCAATGCTCCCGCTAAGGCCATGATTAACCATTCAGGTTGATTCTGCTTTTTTATCATCAGGCAAAGATCCAGTAGCATCTATTGTCTCTCCCTAAACCAATATCTCACTTGTCTCTTTGTTTTTCCATATCTTACCACTACTATTATCTTATTCTTTCTTGAAACAACTGTCAAAATTACTCTTGTATTCCATAAGAATTTTACCAGTATCATTGTCATTATTCTTTTTATTCATAGGAGGTGGTACACTTCTGTTATTTACTCTATTATACCTTCAAAACTTTTCTATATGACCTGGATTGTTGCATTTGTAATATATAGGAGGTCTTTTGTCTTGATTTAGTTGTAGTTTACAATACTTTGCAATGTGTCCAAGGTTATTACATTTGTAACATGTGGGTTTCACTGTAGATTCTTCTCTATTGTCTTTTCTATATCTAGATTGATCAAGTTTCATGCATTCTTCTTTCTTGTGCCCATATGCATTACAGTTAAAACAATGATCATAAAAAGTTTGAAAAGGGGCATTACCTCTGCAATCTCTTTTCATGTGTCCAAAATTTTTAAAACCAAAATATCTACCTCTGAAAGGTCTAATTTTTTCTTTAGGTTCTTTAAGAATAGGTTTTTTTGTATCAATCTTTGCATCACATTTCTCTTCTTGATTCTTGGAACATTCAACTTCATTGAAGTTAATACCAGTCATATCTCCTTTAGGTTTTTGTCTGTCTCTTTGTTCATCGATCAATTCACTACTCATGTGAAGTTTCTCAATCTGTTTCTTTGTCTCAACAAGTTCACCTTTTATGATCTGATTATATTTCTCTAATTCTAGATACTTTTTCTTGTAATGGTCAACCTCATTCTCTGTTTGTTCCATCAGAACATTTGCATTTTTCAAGGATTCTTCAATCTTAATTTTATCATTCTTTTCTTGTTGAATCTCTTTAGCCATTGCTTCATTCTCAAGCTTCAAAGTATCATTCTCTTTTTCAAGTTGATTTATCTGATCTGAATTATCATTGTTTGAATCTTCTTTTATCTAAACCACAAGATCTTGTCTCTAATTTCTAGAAAGTTCAAGCTGGTATTTTAGTTTCTTAATGAATCCCTCTACTCTCCTTAAATTGAATCTCAAGTCACCATTCTTAGCTTTATCTTTATCAAGGTCTTATGGTGCAACTTCAAATTTTTCTTGCAAATTATCTGAATCCATTCTAATCTCCCTT
This sequence comes from Thuja plicata, assembly GCA_018584345.1. Lineage (NCBI taxonomy): Eukaryota > Viridiplantae > Streptophyta > Pinopsida > Cupressales > Cupressaceae > Thuja > Thuja plicata. The sequence continues at coordinate 323,881 of MU226934.1, forward strand.
AAGCTGTTAAACTTTCTTTCCAAGGGCCAATAGCTCTAATACCAATTGTTAGGATTAAGTAATACTAAGAGAGGGGTGAATAAAAATTAAAACACTTAAAATAAACTTTAAACCAATTCCAAATAAACCATAAGCTTTCTGAAATGAAAAGAACACAAAAAAAAATAACACAGAACTCATAACACCATTATTTGTTGTCAAGGAAACCCTCACTAGGGGAAAACCCCAGTGGGGATGGTACCCACAAGCATGAACTAAAGTATAATGTTCCCGTAAGGAGACCTATCCCTTTTAGGAGTTGAATATTACATATTACATTTCCTTGTTAGAGGAATTAAAACCCTGTTAAAGGTATAAAACACCCTATTAGGGGTTTACTAAGCTTACAAATCTTACAACAAAACTTCTATTACAAAGTGTACTTAATAATGAACAAGACAAGCATCTTCAATGCTTAGATAGATCCAATCATAGCTCTTCAATGATATTTGTCAATCCTCTTCTCTTCCATTCGCATACAAGTATCTGACATACATATCACATATCAAAACTCTCATGTCACGTGCCTCTTTGCTTTACAAAAAGACTTCATATATAT
>MU226934.1:324636-342891 GCA_018584345.1 Thuja plicata
ATATATGTATGTATGTATATATCTTTTTCATTAACAAGTTGGCTCACTTAAATAATATTACATAGTCAGATCTCAATACAAAATAGAATTAATAATTTAAAGAGAAAATACAAAGTCGACGCTCTTACATAACCAAAATATAGGTTATCCAAAAGCATAATCCAACTTAGCTTTCCAAGAGTCCATGACATACTCCTTTAATCATCACTATTGTCCAACTGCTCTATTTCGCTTTTCTATCGCATGTCTTCAAATCTCTCTAACTCTTTATAATCATCACCAATAAAATTGATCTTAGATGGAGGTCATATATACCCCATAGTATCATCCTTTAATCTCTCTAGTCATAACTCATCGATATCGATCTTTGATACCCAAAACAACTCAGTATTTCTACTTCTGTACTTAGTTGATTCCAGAACTGTATCACCAAAACTTAACTTCATTTCAACCGATCAGTATACCATATGTGTTTCCAGTAATGATAACCAAAATAGTGATTCATAACATATCAAAAAGATCACTTGCCAACAACCTGTGCTGATTGATTTACATTATCCGCTTGACTAGAAGATCTCATGAGATTGAAAGGAGTAGCTTTTAAGTTGTTCTCTTCAACAACTTCATCATTTACAAGGCCCTTGTTAGTGTTCTTGAACCAAAAGTGTTTTTTATTATTTGAAGCTCGATTTTTGTTGTTGGAATTATTATGGTTATTAGGAAAATTCTTATTTTACTTAAAATGCTTGATCTCTCCACTCTTCACCAAAACTTCCTCTACGGTGTTTCCATTCTCAATGATCTTCTCAAAAGTAGGTGGGCATTGGAGTTGTAACTGATAATTCATGATTGTGTTTAAACTATTTAGGAAGATATCTGTTTTCTCTTTTTTGAGCATGCTTCTAGGATATCAATTGAATACCATCCTCCACCTTTTCAAGAAGATTAGGAATCCTTCTCCCTCTTTTTGCTTATTTTTACAAAAAATTATCATTGTGACCTCATGTTTGATGTTGTATGAGTAATGACTCACAAACTTTGATGCCAACACTTCAAATGTTCGCACGTTTGAGGGTAATTTTGAGAACCATTCCATCATGGGTCATACAAGGATTCTTGGAAATAGTTGCATTAAATAAGTGGTATCATTCATAAACTCCAAGATTAATGCACAAAATTCTCTCAAAGGGTCTTGTGGGTTAGATACCCCCATGTATTTATCATATTTAGGAAAAACCACATTTGGAGGGAATGGTACGATAATTAAAGTCTTATCATAAGGAAATCGGAATATAGCTTTGATTGAGAATGGTTTTGGAGCCACCATTTTCTTCATATTATCCAATTGCATTTGGAACATTATGATTTGTTTATTCATGATTGCAATTGTGTTTTCATCCTCTTTCTTCTTCTTTAGGTTAGTCATATCATAATCATGGGATAGTTTTACCCCTGCTTGGGCTAGGTCAAAGAAATACTTCTCCCTATCTCTCTCTAATATTTTATCCATGATTTTCATAAATAAAGGGCTTTGTTTCTCTTCATTCGCTCTCTCTTTGGTGGCCTCCTCATCTTGAGGATCCCTATTTCCTCCATTATTCATGTCAATTCCTCCAATGTTAAGATCATTCCCTCTCCCATTATTTCCATTGTTGTTCACATACTTATTTACAACATTTTAATTGTATTTGCATAATTATTGACATGATTGATGAGTTTGGGATCCATACATCGAAAGGTAAATACCATCATACTTGGTTCTACTTCCTTTTCAGTTTCAAAATATTGTTGTGAGGAAGCTAGTGTTTCGCTTGGAAAGGGGAATTTTTTCCTAGGATAAGTTCCATCTGATTTTAAGGTTGCCTTGATGTAGTAAGATATTGTAAAATAAGGCATTAGCATGGAAAAAATATCCTTAACTAACTCTTTTGATCAATCCCTTTGAAAAAATTTCAAACTCCTTAAATCTGGTAGGATTTGATCAGTCTGATAGATTGGACAAAAAGTACTCTGAAAAGGGTATCCAATTATGATTTAAAAAATTTCCAAAAATCCTAGGAGATACTCACTATTTGAGAGTCTCAATCTGTACACACTCCTTAAAATCTTTCGTGAGATACTTTAAATGGTTGTATGCACTCACTAGAAAAACACAACGTGTTGGTTATTTGTTTAGGCATGCTACTCTATAGCTGATACGTGCTAAACCAGTTTGGATGGGTTACTTCTTGGTTCATAAGTGGTAAATTTCTATTTATACGTGTTAATTATTTGGTTACAAGTTGTAATTTTCTATTTACAAGCACCACTTAATAGTTTATATGTATTATGTCTATGTTGGTACACGTTAAAAGGTCTCCAAAATAGGAATATGTTATTGTTTTGGATCACCATTTGATTGATTTTTAAAAATTTTAAGCATGATCAAATCTGGATGAATGTTTTATTTTTGCAATATAAATCATCAACCATAGAATACACAACAAAACAATGTTTTAACCCTTAATCTACACACAAAGTTTATGTTCTCGGTCATTTTCATGATTCTTTAACAAAAATATCTTCCAAACAAGCTACCTCTGGATAAATTTGGCTTGTATATGGCTCTAAAAGGTAGGCATTGGTAATTTAACCAAATTTTAGTTAATATTCCATTCAAAAAGTTTTTAGTTTCATCCCCTATTATAGAGGCCTCCCACACGCATAAATACATGATTTTGTGCAATCCTGAAGGACTACTAGAGGAGGTTCGATTCTCAATTCCCTTTGTCTCTCACCCCATTAAAGATGAATACATTTTATTTTATAGTGGGTTGGATTACCATGGCTAAAATGGTTGTATCCCACATGGGTTGTTCCCTCTCACCATCCTTGAAAAGGAAAATCTCAAGAGGCAGGCCCACTAAAGATCTAACATGTTCATTTGAAAGCAAGAAATGAAAGGGATAGGTAGTTTTGGGAATTTGATTCACCTAAAAGGTGAAGAGCATATCCCAACTACTTATCCAATTCCAAACACAATAGAAAAATATGTTAATTACCACCTCTTAAACTAAGGGATTCAAAGTGTGTATGGATTTTTTATTCACTCAAAGAGTGAAGAGTATATGCCTAGCACTTCTCTTCCATAGATAAGGAGGTTTTGAATTTAGTGTTTGTTCATTTTCCTAGGTTCTTCACATCTAAAATTTGGCATATGAAATTATTTAATTCATTACTTGAATTCCCTTTTCTACTTATGCTAGATTTTAACTTTGACTCGCCATAATTTGATCAAATGCAAAAGGTTTTAGCTCTTACCTTTCTCAAAGCTAGCTAGGCTAGGCGCTTTTTTGATTATTTTTCAATTTTGCACTCACCTAGTGGTGTTCGTTCCAGCTCCTTTTCATTCTCTCCTTCAAATTAGTCCAACACAACTCACACAAAATAAGAAAAAACCAAATCCAAAATATAAAGTTCAAATTCACCTAAATTTTATGCTATTTCAAAGATTTTAAGGTGAATTGACTCAATTTAATGAAATATACTTGGATTTTTAATCCTTTACAAGTTTGACATAATGATCATAAATATTTGCATCTTCATTTAAATTTTCTAAAATATTTGCATTATGGATTTGTTTCTCAAACCTTAACAACCTCTTGATCTCTCTCTCCTCCTTGTGAATTCAAAGTGCAGGCTTCTTCACTTTCCTATGCTTTGACATCTGCAAATTGACAAAAAAAATTCATTAATTTGCTGGCTTTTAAAAATTTACTAGAATTTCAAACACAGTAGCACACACTATTTTAAAGGTGATAGAGCATTGCTTTAATGTTGTCTGTGTGCTACTTTAATGATTCCAGAGCGCTTCTTTAATTCATTCTAAGTACTACTTAAAAGTTACATAGTGCTACTTTACTACTTAAAAGTGTTCAAACATAATTAAATGTGTTGAAAGATAGCATAGTAAGCAATAGAAAAAGCCTTCTATGTGTCACTTTGTTGTGCAAATGTTTTAAACTTTATCTTTCACTCGTTGATTTACTGTTAGAGCCGTTGAGAGAATGTAAGACATGAGACAAAAGATTTTACACATGTTGCTTCCCTGTGTAAAGGTGTCGAGATTTATTCTTTCACATGTCACTTATTCTATTTGATGCATTAAGAGAATGTAAGATAGAAGATAGAAGAGTTCTTGCACGCATTGATTCATTGTGTAAAGGCATCAATATTTATCCATGTATGTGTCACTTTACCTGCAAATTCTCAATTCCTACAAATAACACACTCAAACATACTAAAAATTCATGAGATTGTAAGAAATGAGGCTTAAATCCCTACAGTGCACCATTTGTGTATATGAAATCATACCTTCATGAAATTAGTATTGTTACTATCAATTCAACTTCAAAATATGCATATTAAGCTAATTGAATCGTAAGGAACAATGAGCATCTCATGGCTCTCTATCTAGGAAAGAAAATAATATGCTCTCAACTCAAGAATCCATTAATGACAGTCTTACTAATCATAAATTGAAGCTATTTGATGTGATTTATGCCTATTTAACTCAAATTATCCTAAATTCTTCAAGACTGATCACTATTTGCAACTTTGAATCAAATTAAAATGCTATGAATCTCCCAATCAAAATGTCTGTAGTGATAATGTTTTTCTCATGAATGTGTGTTATATGTTTTGCACTCAAAATGGCCTCTATTTAAAGGATTTACCAAGGGTAGGGGTAGAGTTGATTTAACCTTTATTAGGGTTAGGTTAAGTTGATTGTCTCAAATGTTAATACAATTTAAATTATGGTTTCAAATAAGGGGACACAATGAGTGGTCAAAATGCAACTCCAAGATGTGTGATGGAGAATCACTTTGGGCTTGATCCATGTGAGCTCAATCCTTAATTCCTATTGGTTGAAATTGATTTTCCCATATGGTGGGTGAGGAATAAAATAATTTAAATTAGTTGATTTATTTAATTTGTTTATCCATGTGAACCCTTAAATGGGTTGTAATTAATTTGATTTTAACTATACAATTAAATAATTAATATCAATTGCATAATTAATTGATTATTTTGATTTAATTAATCCAAAGGCTTTGATTATTCAGTTAATTCATGATTTTTCTTAATGTTCTCACTTCATTCTCTGTTTGATTTTCTTGACCAAATTTAGGTGTCTACATCTACTTTCCAATTTGACATTCTATGGAAACAGTATCAGTAGGTTTGGAAATTTTTGGAAAATATCAAATATCTATAGTCTTGCTAATTTTGACCATGTTATCAAAGTTCACATGTCCTAATATTTTGTGTCACAACCAGCTTTCATTACATTGAGTTAGAAAACACAAGTTCTCATTTTTTTCTTCAATATAATATATGTTCCCAATAGTCTTAGAGCCTTCTGCAATAGTTTTATTAGTATTTGTCCTTTTAATGACACACCCATCATTCTTGAACAACACTTCATAAGATTTCCTACACATTTGACTAATACTTATAAAATTATGTTTCAAACCTTCAACATAGTAATCATCTTTTGTCTTACACTTACCATCAATTGAAATGGTTCCAATGCCTTTGATTTGTGCACATTCTTTTCTTGCAAATCTGATTTCTTCTCCATCATAATTTTCCAACTTAATAAATATTTTCTTGTCACCTATGATATGATTTGAACATCCAGAATCTATAATCCATGTACCTATATCAACTTTATCATGTAATGTAGTCTCCTTAATCTCTACTTTTTATTTTTGTGAAATAGCTAGAAGTAGAGAATCCTTATTTTTTTCTAGTATCCTCATTCTCAAAGGAATTTCCTTCATGGAAAATAAACTATTTTTATACTTTCCTTTGAATTTTTTTATTTTCCTTAAATTACCTTTCTTTTGATTACTTTTATCATCATCTTCTCATTCACTATAATATTTTCTATACTTGCAGTCATGTGCAAAATATTTTATTCTTCCACAACCATAGAACTTAAGAGGTAACTTACCTTTTTATTTACTAGTGCCTCTCTTAAACCTTATTGAAATAAATTATTCATCTTCCTCTAATATATTTCTTGTCTTTGGTTCAACTTCTTGCACAACTTTAAATCAAGTTTCTCTCTTTTTCCTTTAAACTTCTGTAATCTCAAATGAAAAAGGTGAACCAATAAGTTGATCAATTGAATAATGACTTAGACCATTGCTTTCCCTTATTTAACATTCTATTGGTATGAAATCCTTTGGTAGGATTAATACGATCTTAATTATAACATCTATGTCTTCTAGATGTCCACTAGTAACTCTGATTCCATCAACGACATCTATGACTCTGTATATGTAGCTTTCAACGCTCTCATATTCTGACTTTCTTAAAAACTCATACTTTTGTTTGAGGTTCATCAGTCTTTCCTATTTTTTCTTTGAATTCCCTTCATATTCCAAAACCAACTTATCCCATATTTTTTAGCTCCTTTTATACTTTTCACCTTTCCAAATGCAGTATCACATAAACTACTAAAAATTATTTATCGTGCTTTCACATTAGCCTCCTTTTTTTTTTCTTCATCAATAGTCAAAGGTCTTCAAGGAGGTGGATTGAAACTAGTTTTAATAAGCTCCAAAATAACATTTTGAAAATTTTCCAAATATAATTCCATCTTGTCTTTCCAATAAGAAAGTTTGTACCATCAAATATCATAACCTGAAAATGTGAGGTTTGCACCATTCTGGATCTGCCTCAAGTGGTTAAGCTTATTCAAGAGGAACTAGCTCTAATACCAATTTTTGAACACACACTAGATACTAAGATGAAATTGAATTATCATAAACCAAAAATCTTACTTAAAAAAACTATCTTGAATATTCACCTCATAACATATTCAACAACTAATGAACTAAAACAATAACACATCAACACCAAGATTTGATATGGAAAAGACGCAAACTGGTAAAAACTATGCTGAGCATTTTCCCACAAAGATAAATCATTGATATATAGTTTAATTATAAAGATAGTAGGAGCTTAGTACTCCAGAATTGCAATAAAAGGCTCACTACCCATACAACACTGAATATTGATAGGAGCTCATTGCTCAAGACTTGCAAATAGAGGCTCACTATCAAAGAAGAAAGATACAAAAAATAACTTGTGCACCCAAGAATCATTGTCTTAGGGAAAAGATATATATATAACTCTTCTCAATATATAAGAATAAATTCTCTTGATAATGCAGTTTTCTTGCACAACTCTATCAACTTTAGCAATTCACTGTCCCAGCCTTTACTTCTTTTCCACAGTCTTAAAAAAATATCACATCAACTAAATTTTTCTTTTCAAAAATGTTTCTCATAGGTCTTCATTTTCTCACTCACAACTCACTTACCTTTATCCAAAGAACATATTGTACTTATAAATGAGATAGTTCATTGGAATTACAATAAGTTCAACCATGCAAAAAGAAAATTGAAAGAAAATTACAAGTCGACCATGTCAAAAACATATTATAATAAGGTTTGCGACAAAAGCATCTAGACCAAAACATAGGTCACACATAACATGAACCCATACAAATAAGAATAATCATTAAATATAATATAGGTCACACATAGCATGAACCCATCTGTATAAGAGATAATCATTAAATAATATACCTAGACCAAAAACATGAAGCACGATCCACTCTAGGAGAGAGAGGGGACTATGAACACATTACACATAGCCCGACACTAGATCCATAATAAATGGAATAAATTCCATAGCTATCTCAAATGTGTAACTTCACATTGTCCAAAGAACCACATCACTTGCCAACTTTCCACATCAGAAGCCATCACCACACATTTTTGGACCAGAACACAAACTTATGACAATCACAATCACAATATTTGGTAATACTATTTCTAGATAACCGGGAACTATTTTTGGATCACCAGGAAACACCACAACCAAGACCAAAATGTGAATACAATAAAAATCATATCTTCACATCTTCAACCTGTATTTCCATAGTGGAAACCATCTAGAAAACACAATTGAACAAATCTCATCTTTAAATGTATATCTCGCTCACTAAACCACTAAATTTCTAAACAAATAATATATTACTAAAGCACTAACAAATTTTTTTTTCACATGATCACGAGAATACATATTTTTCTTCTACTATTCTATGGCACTATCATGTTGTCCACACAACCTTACTTCTTCCAGACCAACTCCCTTCTTCCAGACAAATAGATATACAAGAACATGTCTTCATAAAATACCTCTAGCCCAAAGTATTAGAGAAAACACCTTCTGGACACAATACTTGACATCAATGACATCAAACAATAACAACCAAACATATATTTCCAACAATATATTCATGTTATCTCATTTCATTGGAAAATTTATTACCGAGTCCATATTTCTCATTATTCCCTTTCATACACTATAGAATGTTGTGTTTTCTATATAATTGGGTGATTGATATCATAGGTTATTATATTATCATTTTCCAATTATCTATGACATGTTGACCTATGATGTCCTTCTATCTCTTTCAAACATGTGATCTTTGTTGGAAAGTTGACTTTACTATGTTTATATGACTAGTTTTGTGTTTTCATTATGGCAACAAAGTCATATGGAGTTTTGATAGTCAGTCTACAAACTTTGAAGTTCATATTTTGACTAAGTATAGAAGACACTGTAGATAGTGATACACCTAATGATCAGAGCATCCGCGCACATGAGTATGATCGAGTTATGGTGCCCTTGGATATAATATTTTTGGTATGTTGGTGAGCTTTGTATAAACACTCAAGATCAGATGTGACAGTATCACGAAGTTACAACAAGTCTAAATGTCACTAGTAGTTTAGCAGAACAGATCATAGAGCTGACAATAATTTTTTGATTAGCATATATTATTTTATTTTGTTAAGGCTATGCGCCTATTGTAATAGTGTTGTAATCATGTCATTATCAATTTTGTAAACACGCTTAAGCTAATTAACTTAGAAGTATTGTGTGTGTTGTTTTTAGGCCGACTCAATCTTAGTTTTGGTTGCATCCATTACGACATGTATATACTTGACATGCATTTTTTATGGAGCATGAATGTAAGGAAGACAAAAAGAATAGACATATATAGAAGAGAAGAAGTATATTCAGTATGAGATAAATCTCTACCAGAGGTTAGAGTTAAAGCGCACAAAAGGAACTGATCAGGCAGCAGTGTCATAACAACAGTTCACCTTTCCAGATATAGTGTATATATGATATTCAAGAGGTTGTAGCCTTCTTCTTTGAGTAGTGAGCTATGGCAGTGTGCCATCCACCTTTAACAAGGTTTGTCGACTCCTAATAGGGTCATTGTACTTAGCATTATAATGAATTCTCCTAATAGGGAAAAGTAACTCTAATAAGTTCATAATACTAGTGCAATTATTTGTGGGTACTAATTCCCACCAGGGTTTTCCTCTGGCCAAGGTTTCCCCGTAAACATATCTTATGTTATGTGTTATGGTTTTATATGCTTTTATATTCATTTTTAGTAGTTAAGTAATTGGGAAAAGTTTCAAGAAGTAGAAAATTATTAATTGTTGAACATTGATTCACCCTCTCCCCTCTCAGTGTTCCCATTCCTAATAATTGGTATCAGAGCTTTGGTCTTCTAATATAAGTTTAACCACTTGAGGAGATCATGGATTTAGTAGAAGTGAAACATCTGAATAAAAATCTCAAAGCATCTCTTGAAGATCTTGACAGATCTAAAAAAGAAAATGAAGAACTAAAATTGAAAGTCAATGGCTCACAAGTATTCATCAAGAAAATGAGAAAATATTTGAAAGATTGTTCTACGAATAATTTGGGAAAATGGTCAAAAATCTGAATGAAAAAAACATGTCTCTGAAGGATTAGATTGAAGATTTGAATGAATAGATAACTAATAGCTAGGCATCTCTTGAAGAAAAGACTAAAGAAAACAAACAATTAGATGAAAAACTTATGCAAGAAAAAATGAAAATCTTGGAGTTGGAGAACATCAAGAAAAGATAGAATCTGAGTTGACAGAAGTCAAGGATCATATTGACAAATTACACACAAGTTCTGATCAAATACAATCATAGATTTATGCACAGAAGATAAGAGGTGATACCACTTGTATTGGATATAATGAAGCACAAATTCAAATCAATGCAATGCAAGAAAGAATGAAAGCACCAGAAGAATCTACAGAAGCAAAGAAAACTGAGAATCATGCAGAAGCTAAAGTAGAACCACCTAAAGATGAACACAAGCCAGTTAACCAAACTTGTTATGCCTATAACAAGCAAGGACATATAGAAAGATATTGTAAAGAGGTAAGACCTTTCAATGGCTATTTTTATTCATGCAATAAATTTGGTCATAGAGCTAGACATTGTAGATCAAATCAAAGAAGTCAGACACAACATAATCAAAGAAGTCAACCAGAGAAAAGTTCTTAGAATACCACATGTTAGATATGCAATTACAATGGTCACATAGCTAAACAATGTAGTATGGTAACTCATATCAATACACCTAGAAATTCAAGACCTCCAGTCATTTGTTACTCTTGTAACAAGGTTGAACACATCTCAAAGTTTTGCAGATCTAGAGCACAAAGACAAGAAAGACCTAATAAGTCTCAAGGATCTTTATTTAAAGAATCTAGAGCAGTTAAGTTTGTGAAAGCTATAGAAGATTCAAGCAAGATTTGGGTTGAAGTAAAGAAAGATGATGGTATTGACAAATTGGTAGATGCATCCGTAATGGACACACCTTTCGCTTTTGGATAAATGACCCTCATGGTCATAGGGGGAGATAGACAAGGTCTAAACCCCTATGTGGCTGGTATACTCACCCTTGAGTATGTGCCTTTGGTTTTATGTACTTGGTCACAAATTGAAGTAGTATGCAAGAGCGCCCAGTTTTTATTACAGCAAGAAATGAGTTTGGAATTCATAGTTGAAACTCATGCTATGACAGCGAGCATTAATTGCAGAAATTTAATTTATAAGTCACCAAAGATCTATTATCTTCACTTCTACATTTGAGATCAAGTATTTGAAGTGCACAGGAGATTTAAGCATCTGAGTGTCAAAGTATTGTTGTTGTTTAATCAGAAAAGAAGGTTAAAGTTATCGCGGAACCCTAGCTTAGACGCGTCATTTTAGAAATCCTTTTGGAACCCTATTTGAGAAATTAGGCAAGTAAGTAATGGAAACTTCTATAATCTTTGATATCACTGAAAGGAAGAGATATGTATTTAAGAAGTACTCATTCAAGTCAGTGTTAGATGATAGAGAAGGAGCATTTGCCAAGACTCTGTTAGGAGTCATGCATGTCGAGGATATTTGTGCTTACATTTACTATAAGAAGGAGTATGTAGGTGAAGATTGCATAATGTCTCTTATGGCATCTATGATTAACCTTGAGTGTTCATTCAAGAATGAGTTCTTAGATCTCTCAGAAAACCCTATTATTGACTATGCAAATGCGCACGAGTTTTATGAATTAGAATGGATTAATATTTTACTCGATAGGATTCATGATGATATATTTTGGATTGGTGAAGTGCTTGTTCACATTATAGCTGATCTCATCCATGAGATGACGGGACTCTCTGAAAATGATCCCCTTCTTCCCACTGGAAAACATGTCAAGAAATAGGTTGAGAAGACATGTAAATCTACGAGTGATAAGCACGACATGACTATTGAGCCCATAGAAGAAAAAGACATTAAACTCATTTCTATGATCCTTGGATACAAATTTCAGCATGCAAGTGGATTAAACAATGTATCTGTAGCTATAGTTTTGGCAGCTATAAGGATAGTGAAAGATAACACTCACTACAACCTTTGTGAGACCTTGCACACACAGTTGATAGAGAACATTAGAGCTATAAAACATGACAAAAGAAAAATATTCAGATTTGGTTCTTTAATCATATACATGTACTTTCACATTGTTGGTAAGGTTTCTAATCTTTACCTAGACAGAAGCAAACCAAACTTACCTCAAATTTCATTGAAAGAAACATCTGAAAACAATCAAATGGATTACCTAGATATGGAGATCAAAATATTCAAAATTATGATGTAGAAAAGGTTTAGAATACTTGAGAACATAGTTGACAAATACAAGGATACTATATGTTTTATGGTGGAAATAGATTCTACATGCATGGAAGCAGTTGAGCCTAGAAATAAATGGATTCATCCACGTGGTTATGAGTTAGATGAACATATTATAGAAGGATATGCAAAAGTCCTTCTATCTACACGTAGAGATCCAAATAAGCCTAGATGAGGCACATATAGAGAAAAAACAAGACAAGTTGATTTTGTCCTGTACAGTGCAGAAAATAAGAGGAAAGCATCAAGGATTACCTCTAATATTCTAAAAATTCATGGTGTCACCCAAGAAGACCTAGATAAAGAAAGGGAAGCTAAGATTGCTAAGGAAATTAAGAACACATCTACATCTGCTGAAGTTAAATCTGATGATATTTAGAAAAAGAAGAAGAATAAGTCTGGAGAGAGCACATATGTGCCTTCAACTACAATTGATTTGGAATCCTTCATGCCCTCTGTGCCAAGAAAGTTGTCTAGAAGAAAGAATAAAATCTGCACAATCCAACCATCCTCAAGGACAACTCAAAGCAAAGTAAAGAATACTCAAGCACCTCCTAAGGTAGGATTCAGACCTAGTTTGGAAATTTTGAGAACTAGAATCATTGATGAAGGCAAGTTAGATTCAATTGCAAATGTCTATGATAAGTATCACAAGATTGATAAATCAGAAATACATTCTATGATTATCACACATATTATTAGGTTCAAAAAGTCAGCTTTGGAACTTAAGGCAGTCATCCCAGATAAAATATGGAACATACTTGACTCATTGAAAAGACAAGCTTTAGAAGAGGATACGAGGATTAGAGAGAAAAAATTAGACAACTCCCTTCCTATGTGTTCACTTGAAGAAAAGACGGTATTGTTAGATTTGGTAAAGCCTCATTTGAGATCAAAGACTAGAAGTATACAAATAATGAACAAAGAATTTGAGTTGGTTGCTAAGGAGATAGAAAAAGAATTTGATCAGGTGTTTCTAGACAGACACATGTACCCTTCAACTGCACCTATAACCAAAAGTTACTCAAGTTGCCTCCAAGCAAAGATAAGAATCAGTGATCCCTAATGTTCCTATTATAGGTCCACAAGAATTTTTGCCTAAAGTCTTAAAACCCTCTAATATAGTTAAAGACACAGATGAAACTATTATGATAAATAATGTTGAGATAACCATGTTAGCCTTAGATAATGGTTTGGATAATTTTGAAGAAGACTTTGTGAGTACTGAAGAAGCTGAGATCCTATGCAGTGACAAAGCATCTTTGCAGCAAAAAGAAGTCCCAACTGAAGATACAACAAGTTAGAGTAATGATAAAAAGGATGAACCCAATTAACCACCCTTTGTTGAGATCCCAGTGAAGAGTGAATATATGGATATAAGTCAGAATGCAATCTAATTTCTTCCCTCTACCAAACCATCCATATCATGGTTGTCAATTTTGACTCCTGATTCAGCAAGCTTAGACTCATTGGGAGAAGAAGATCTGATTAAGATAAGTGTGTTGGCACTGGAAAAAGAAAAAGAAAAACAAGTAATGAGAAACCATCTCTTTCTTGAATCATTTAGCATATTGAACAATTTAGTTCCAACAGATAAGAAATTGGTTAATGTTTAGTCAGTAGATGATGTTAAGAACATCTTAACGAGTTTCAAAGAAAAATTTTTGGGCTTAAAAGAGTTAGCAAAAAAAATTTCAAAATAAAAGTACAACAAGAAAAGGTTGTATGACCTAATGATCAATTTTTCATTAGACCTTAAATCACTAAATATTGGACAAACAATTCTGAAAGAATTAGCAGCAAAAGGAAGAAAACTGATAGCTAATTGCATGGACAAAGACAAACTTACATTAGAATATTCTAAAAAGATTCAGGAAGCAAACTCCTTGATTGCAGAAGTAAGAAAACTAGTTGAAGACCCTTCTCAAGACATCAATGTTTGAAATAACATTTATCAAGGGAAGATAGACAAGATCGAGAAAGAAAAGATGGATATTGCAAAGATCAAGGCTAGGCAAACACAGCTAAGAAATGCACATGCGCCCTCATTAGATGTACTAAATCAAAATATCAAGCATATTGATGCTATAATTTCTACTTATGATCATGACCCCTGCATGAATCTGGAAAAGATGGAGAAGCTTACATATGCATTATGTGCCCATATTCAGATTGTTGATGCACTCAAGGTATTTTGGCAGAAAGAAATCAAAAACCTTTAGATTGCATATCCAGATGTGTACTCTGAGTAAGTACTTAGAAAATTTAAATTTTTTTGGCACCTTTTTCATTAATTTCAAAGGGGGATTAGTGTATATAGCAGAAGACATGTTCACATATGATGTTTAGTCTGCAGAGATTATACCAGTATGATAGCATTTTTTTGTGTTAAGTCAAAATTTAGTAACTTGGCCACATTCCTTTGTTGCCATTAATAACAAAGGGGGATATTTTTTGAAATTGGACTTTACTATGTTTATATGACTAGTTTTGTGTTCTCATTATGTAAAAAAAGTCATATGGATTTTTGATAGTCAGTTCACAAACTTTGAAGTTCATATTTTGACTGAGTATAGAAGACAGTGCAGACAATGATACACCTGATGATCAGAGCATTTGTGCACATGAGTATGATCGAGTTATGGTATGTGACCTTGGATATAATATTTTTGGTATGTTGGTGTGCTTATTCTAAACATGCAAGATCAGATGTGACAGTATCACAAAGTTACAACAAGTCTAAATGTCACTAGCAGTTCAGCAGAAAAAAGCATAGAGCCGACAACAAGTTTTTTATTAGCGTATATCATTTTATTTTGTTAAGGCTATGCACCTATTATAATAGTGTTGTAATCATTTCATTATCAATTTTTAAAACACGCTTAAGCCAATTAATTTGGAAGCATTATGTGTGTTGGTTTTAGGCCGACTCAGTCTTAGTTTTGGTTGCGTCTATTACGACATGTATATATACTTGACATGCATTTTTGTATGGAGCATGAATGTAAGGAAGACAAAAAGAAAAGATAGATACAGAAGAGAAGAAGTATATTCAATATGAGATAAAGCTCTACCAGAGGTTAGAGTTAAAGCACACAAAAGGAACTGATCAGACAGCAGTGTCATAACAGGAGTTCACCTTTCCAGATATAGTGTGTATCTGATATTCAGGAGGTTGTAGCCTTCTTCTTTGAGAAGTGAGCTCTGGTAGTGTGTCATCCACCTTTAACAAGGTTTTTAGACTCCTAGTAGGGTCATTGTACTCAGCATTGTAATGACTACTTCTAACAGGGCAAAGGAAAACTAACAAGTTCATAAGGCTAGTGCAATTATTTGTGGGTACTAATTCCCACAGGGGTTTTCCTCTGGCCAAGGTTTCCCCGTAAACATATCTTGTGTTATGTGTTATGTTTTTATATGCTTTTCTATTCATTTTTAGTATTTAAGTAATTGGGCTAACTTTCAAGAAGTAGAAATTATTAATTGTTGAACACTGATTGACCCCCCTCTCAGTGTTCCCATTCCTAACACTCTCTTTATGGTCCTCGTAACCAAATTTCAACTAAGAATGTTTATAATGAAAATGGTTGCAATGCAAACAAACAAGGAATTAAAGTAACTATAGAAAATAATGTATGTGTTATCTAAATTACGGATTTAGAGTACAATATTTGTTGTATAACCTGTGGTATTGAGAACATGCTTCAAGAATAAAAAAATTTGACAAAGAAGTATGAAATCCAAAAAATGTTGCTTGATTCCAATTGAAAAATAGTTTATACAATTTTTATGAGATCCAAAGGGTCATAAAAACCCATTGGAATTCAAAATGAACCATCTAGATAATATTTATTACAAAATAAAACAAAAAATAATCAAAATTGTCAAAATACTATAAAGGAAGTTCAAACATTTGGAGAATGCAATTGGGTTTTGAACCGCTCAGTAGACCCAAAATACTCTATAGGAAGTTCAAAAGTGTTGGTATAGCTCAATTTTGGTTAGGTTTCACTATAAATTTAACCTTTGTTCCATTTTTTATGTTGCGTACAACAAAGGTTCTTGAACTACTTGTTGGACACAAAATGTCTCAATAGAAGGTTCATAATTTCTCATTGAGTTCTGACAATGCACTTTAAGATGGTTTTTATGTTGAACAAGACAAATAACTAATGGGTGGGGGGTTAATCATTTATTTCCACACAATTTATAAATTTTTTTCTCTATCGATAAATAATTAAAGAACAATAATGACAACTTCTGATATATTGGTTACGAACTTAAACATCCATAGAAAATATAAACATGAAAATATAGGAACACCGACACATAGAAAAAAAAACTTTACGTGGAAAACCTAAACTGGAAAAAACCATGGAGAAGATAATTCTCATGAAATGAAAACACCTGTTAGGATGACACCAATTAAGGTGATTTATATAAATTTTGACTATCAGTTGTGCCTACTGTAGGTTGGGCTAACTACCCTTAAATATGAATAGGCTCATTGTTGATACACAGAGGCTCACTGCCAATTATAAAGAGGCTCACTACTAATATAAATAGGCTC
Organism: Thuja plicata; assembly: GCA_018584345.1. Lineage (NCBI taxonomy): Eukaryota > Viridiplantae > Streptophyta > Pinopsida > Cupressales > Cupressaceae > Thuja > Thuja plicata. The sequence goes on from MU226934.1 coordinate 341,350, forward strand.
ACTGTACCAATGCAAAGAGGCTCACTACCAATAAGTATGAAAAGAGATTGAATTTACCACTGAGATCACTAACACTCTACCATTCACACGAGAAAGATATAGATCTCCTGAAACATATTTGCAATAACTTCCCATATAAGCAACACATAAGCCACACAAACAACAAAATTCCTTGATCTTCTTATACTACTTGATGCCACCAACCATGTTGGCCAAAAAATTTGAAATAGGTTGTACCAAGACATTCCCATGGTGGTAAGGAATGAAATATGGACCACCTTGACCAATAGAACTCCCCTCACACAAACCAATACATAAAACCTTCTCCAAAGTCATTGGTTCCAACATTCATGATGAATACGCTACATAGTTATAGATGGGATTGAAAAACAAAAGTGCTTCAAATAGGATCGATCCAAAAAAAATGATCTACCATATGTTGCACACACTTAACACCGAAAGGGATAAGGATACATATCTAAAGAAAATCTTTTGATGAACACTTCTAATGACACATTTACTATCGGTATAACTAATGATACCACCATTTACTATATATTCACACTAACCGACACAACCCAAACATGAAATTGTAAAGAATATGTTCTCATCAATGACAACAACACGAATAACACAAACATCATGTAATACCCACCTCTAAGTTTTCTTTTCAGTTTCAGTTTCCGATCTCTTTTAGGCTTTTTCATGTATGTGTGGTTTATTTCAGATGGTTTAGAGGATATTTATGTATCACATTTTAGTATGTTATTGATTCATTGCTTAGAGTGTTATATCTCCTATTTGCATATGATTTATGGTTATTTCATGATGTTGATGTATATGTTAGGATGCCATTTTGAATATGGTTTTCTGACAATACTGACCCTAGATTTATATGCACATGGATCATTTATATGTTTTGCATTATTGTTTGATGTGCTTGATATGGAATGGGATAGAGTCGTAGTTACTTTCTTCGGCGAGATCCACACGATAAACTAGTCTCAACCATTGTTTTCTATATTATATGCATGTATGCTCATCTTTGTGATGACAAGTTTGTAGGTACTGGGCTACGTATTCCCTGAATTGGTAGGAGTGAGTGTGCCCTATCGCAATATCTCAATGGTAAGAGAGGGGAGATAGTATCAGGTCCAAATCCACACCCTAAACCCTTATTTTAACCTATTGATGGACAAAGAATCTGATTGGCTACCCTAGTGTTTGAATCTGTCAAGTGACGTGGATTTGTGAGCCTGTTTGTGTGTTTGTGGTTCTGTTTCAGTTGATTATCTGTTTAGATGAGTTTCAGGTGATTTAATGATGCTTTTAGCTTGATTTATTTAATGAGTTTTCATGGTAGATATTAATGTTAATTATTGCACCTGTAATAGGGTAAAACATTGATATATGACATATATGGCTATTTAATAATTAAATATTAATTAAATGCCTATATTTAATTAATTGATTTAATTATTAAGTCTTGATTAAAATAATTGAGATTTAATAAATATTAAATTCAATTAATTGTAATTAATT
>MU226934.1:350738-362246 GCA_018584345.1 Thuja plicata
TAGACCTTATGATATTGTGTCTGGGTCTGTTGGGATGTTTTTTGTCAGTTCTATCTGTATGACTATTTTGGGATGTTTAAGATAAGTATTTGATCTTTCTTCTATTCCTAGTATGTCTAAACTCAGGATATGTGATCCTTTGGGTGTATCTCATGTTGTGATGGTTAACTGAGTACCAGTAGTTCCTATATGGGTAGGAACCAACATATGAGTTTCATGAGTTTATTTCCGACCTTGAGCTTAGGGGATGGTTAGTTAGGTGCATCTTAGGGGAGTGGCTTGCAATAGGATTCCGGGGCCCAAAGAGGCTAGTCTAGGATGACCTATTTTAAGTTGAATAATAAGTGATAACTTAATAATAAAACTTGGGGATTACATTAAATACAAGATTAGTTAGCATGTTGAGCGTCTGGGGTCCATAGTGACCAGACTAGGGTAAACTCAACTAGACGATGCTTGAAGAGCTGGGGTCCATAGAGACCAGTCCCGGGTAACTCAAGTATATAACCATGTGATGACACTCACATAGAATGTAGCCCATGTCTCCTCCATAGGTCCTGTTGTGCCTTTTATGGTTGTGTCTTTGACATTTGGCTTTTGGATTCAGTCTTTGGTTATGGTGATGTTTTGGATATCTTATATATGTTCCTTTATCTTTGGATGGTGTACCTTTGTATGATCTTGGATTTCCAGTTGTCTTTATCTTTCCATCCTTGTGCTTTTTCTTTATTCTTTCTTTTTGTGATCAGAAAGCTTCTAGGATCCTCTTATGTGTTTCTTTATGATTGCTTGTATGCCTTTAATTGTCTTCATGTTTTATACCGTGTGTGTGGGCCTGTTATTATCTCCTCAGCATAGTGGGAGTGGACCTTTGGTTCCACACGGTCGGGTGGTAGTGATTCTTATTACCATTGAGATCTGATGATTCTTCTTCTCGCTTGGATGGTCCTTGTTGTAGTTATATCTTATGATTCTTTTGGAGGCTTGTACAGTTTCATGAGTTGTATATTTGTAACCATATGTGTTTATTGGTTGACATCCTTTGGAGGATGTATTGTGTTGTATTCTTCATGTTTATTTAGGAGGTTTTGATTTTATCATATCAGTTGTGATCTTGTAATAGTGTATCGGATGTGATACCTATTTTAGTTGTTGTATCATACTTGTATTAGAGTGATTACCACATACCATGCAACATGTACAGAAGATGTGAGTTATGAGATGTATATTATTGGATTCATTTGATGTATTCTTTGTGTTCATACTTTATAGTTGTTATTCATAGATTATCTTTCTTAAGTGATTCTACACCAAGTGAACCCTTAAGGATTGGTATCTGTGTATGATTTATTCTTATGTGTATGTCGTGTATCTCATTGCATTTCTTCCACATTGTTATCATTATTATTTTTAAACATTTAAAAGAAAATTATCCGGTTAACTCAGTGTCAAGTTTAGGTTAGTTCTCCTAGGTTCCCTGGTGGGGCATTACACATCACATTCTAACAATCTCCCCATTTGTCATTGATGACAACATTCATTAATAACAAAGAAAACAATATAAAAATGATGTTAGCATCAAAATTCACAATTCATCAAATTTATCTAACTTTCTCCCTCTTTCACAACAATGACAAAGGGCCAAACCCTCCCTTAAAAAATTACTCTACTCTCCTGAGAGCAAGCCGCTATGCACTAATCCAAAAATAAATAATATTATAAATCACTAGACCAATACACACATCACTGTATTTAAAGAACCCTAGGAAAGGGAAAAATGCCCAACTTCCCCCTCAGATACTCAAAAGTATCCTTTCACAAAGGTTTTGTGAATATATAATCTATCTTCTTCTTTGTGGGCATATACTCAAGTTTTACTTTGTCATCCAACACCTTCTCTATGATAAAATAATACCTGATGGATAAATGCTTTATTCCACAATGTTATACTAGATTATTGGACATACTTATAACACTGGTATTATCACACATGATTGAAATTGGCTCTTCAAAAGTAAAACCTATATCTGTTAAAGTCTATTTCATCCATAATACCTAAGTAAAACATGAGGATGTTGCAATATATTCTAATTCACCAGTTGATAAGGTTACATAATCTTGCTTCTTGCTTGACCAAGCAACTAATTGGGAGCCAAGAAAGTAAGATCCACCACTAGTAATCCTTCTATTATCCAAAAATCCTACTCAATCTACATTGGTATAATCCATCATTATGAAATATAGACCTTCTAGATACCACAAACCAAACTCTTTTATCCCTTTCAAATATCTGAAAATTATTTTCACCACCATAACATGTGTGATGTAATGAGAAGTCTTGCTCCCAACCCTATCTTCTTCTAGGGTATCCTATAGGCCACTTCTCTAGCCTATTAGGGTTCTTATCTAACCCTAATATTTCAAGGATTTATCTCCCTAATCCTTCACCTATTAAACTTGTCAATACCAATCAAGAAATCAACTCAACTAGATATATACTCCATAGAGGTCTTCTTGTACCTTCTATACGAATTGATCCAAAATTATCAAAGTCAAACACCAATGAAGAGGAAGGCTTCTATCAAGACAATTTAAATCAACTCAATGTCTTAGAATAGAATTTGTAATGAAATACTAATCAAGTTCAAGAACTCACTCCAAACTCACCCAAAATAGGGCTACAAAAATTAGGCCTAATTAGGCACCTTTTCCCAAATAAATTGAAATTATTCTTAACAAGATGAAGAAATAACTCTAGATTTTGACACCCTTTTCACATACCTAAAGGATTTTCTAGGTCTTTCCTTCTGAAACTATCCATACAGAGGGTTCCTATTTGCAAGCCTATTTTTAAGGGTTTCACTATGCACTGAGCATGTCCATCAAGGTTTGATTTTACACCATGAATAATTCATCACTAGAGCTTCCCATTGGATTTTGGGCTTCTCCATACACATTTCCTCCTCTCCACATATTTTTAGTGAAGCAACCAATGCTTTCAATCACTCCCATTGCCTTTGCAACTCATTGTGATACCTAGCCATGCATCTCTGGCTCTCCTAGGGAATCATTGTAAAATTAGAAAATCTAATTTCTAGGGCCCATCCTTCTCCAAACATATAGTACAAAGAGTCACCTCACCCATTTCAAGAGCCCGTACAAGTGCCATGGTGGAATGATGAGCTATGACCCCATTTGCAAAAACTGCCTGGTTTAGACCAACGACAATGCAAAAAACAAAACTATTTACAAGAGAAAAGAAACTAGAATTAAAAAACCAACTAATGACATGAAGAAATAATAAATTACATCAAATAACTCTTTCAAAACTCATAGTGCAGATTTCAATCCATTAAACACCAAAATGTATACAAAATGCTCAACTGTAACTAGTTTTTCAATTACACAGTCCGTACACTGATTTTCCAAATTAATCCAACCCCATACACAACTCAGGGGTAGCCTTATATAGTTGACCATGGAACCAATCCCACTATTCTTGATATTTACACAACCAATTGCTTGAAGATCCATAATTGCAAGAAATGTTGTCAATGTTGTCAATGACAACATTGACAACTTTTACAACTTTTTTATTCTTGCATTCTAACTTGGTCAACACACCACATAAATTATCCAAATGTACTAACATGCCTATTAGACCTCAAATTATCTCTTATAGACTCTAAAAAGCATAAAAAACCAAGGTTCCATCATTTGTGGAACATTTACCTAATTTGGACAAATCATCACTTTCTAACATCAAATGATCTAGTTAGGTCTTCTAACCAAATCAACACACCCTAGGACCTATATAGTCCTATTATTTCCCTAGTGGCTTGGATAATACCACTACAAGACAAAATAAAACTAGGAGCCTAGGTTACCAACTAGCCTTACCTAGGTGCTCCTGCACCATACTCCCCCACAAAGGAAAGTCATGTGACTCTTATGGACACAATGTCTTCAGGAATGCCCATCTTCTTGAAATCTATATCAGCAATCCATGTTTCCTCTGACTTTGGTTTGTGCTTCCACTTGATGAGGTTTTCTATGTACACCTTATGTCTGGTAGTATTCTTAACCCTTGAATCCAATACCCTATCTTCTTCTATCTGCATCTTGGGAGGTAAAGCATCAGGTTCCACATCCTTTCCAACTTCTTCTCTATTCACATCCATCTCTTTCAAAGGTCCTTTAAATTTTATCAAATCTTCCACATTAAAGACAAGTGAGATGCTTAATTCAATAGGTAGATCAACCTTATAAGCATTAGCCCCATACTTGGCTAAGATATTGCAGGGTCTTACTCTCTTTATCTGTAGTTTTGTAGACATCTACTTCTACAACCTAGACTTATTCAAGTGTACCATGACATAATCACCTACTCCAAATTGAACTTATTTTCTCTTTTCATCCACTTTGGCCTTCAACTTTTGGGTAGACTCCAGTATAGTCTTCTTCACCTGCTCTTGGATCTCCTTCATGGTTTGAGTGAAGTATTCAGCATGACCACTCCTATACTCCATGGATCCAAGGTCTCTAAGCTCACATATAGCCCTTGGGTGCATCCCATAAACAACTTCAAATGGGCTTCTACCTATTGTTTTGTTAATACTATCATTGTATGCATACTCTGCTTAGGTAATGACCACATCCCATGTATGCCCATAATCCTTGGTTAGGAACCTTAAAAAGTTACCTAACACTCTGTTAACCATCTCAATTTGGCCATTAGTCTGAGGGTGGTAAGCTAAACCAAATGACAAGTTGGTTCCCAATATATTCCACAGTGTTTTCTAGAAATGGATCATGAACTTAACATCCCTATCTGAGACAATACTTAGGGGTAGTCCAGGGATTCATACAATCTCCTTAAAGAACAAGTGTGCAATGTTGCTGGAATCATTTATAGTCCTACAAGGTATAAAATGACCCATCTTGCTAAATCTGTCTACCACAACATAAATACTATCATGGCCATGCTTTTTCTTAGATAACCCTATAATGAAATTCATGCTAACAAACTCACATGGTTTGTTAGGTATTAGCAAAGGTTGGTTCAAACCTGCATTGCTAGCTACTCCTTTTTCTTTCATACACACTACACACTGTTCAACATACTTGTTTACATCTCTCACCATCTGGGGCCAATGATAAAACCTTTGAACTAAATCTAGGTTTTTGTTCACACCAAAATGGCCACTCAAGGTTCCATTATGCTTTTTCAAAATGAGATTTTCTCTCATTAAACCCTTAGAGACACATAATTGGTTCCCCTTAAACAATAATCCACTCTGCAAGGTAAAATCAGAAAATTGGCTATGAAAGTGATTATGCAAATCATAGCATACCTTATAGGCTTCACCAAAGTCTTCATCTTCTCTATAGAGGTCTTTGAAAATCTCTATCCCAATGCTCTTCAACTTAATTTCCTGAATGGTTAGCAACCTCATGTTCAATGCATTTGTAACCTTGCTCAATTGTCCCTTCTTGTGCTTTATTGTGAATGTGAATACTTGAAGGTATTCCATCCACTTCATATGTTATTTATTGAGCTTCTCATGGGTATTTATATAGCTCAAGGCCTGGTTATCAGTAAACACCACAAATTCTTTGGGCAATAAGTAATTTCTCCACTTCCTAAGAGACTGAACCAAAGCATATAGTTCCAAATCATAAGAAGATTATTTCTTCTTTGCTTCATTTAGCTTGTCACCGAAGAAGGCTACTGGCCTACCTTCTTGGCTTAACACACCCCCTACTATCATTCCACTTGCATCACACTCCAAAGTAAAAATTTGATCAAAAATAGGGAGTCTAAGGATAGGTTTTCTTGCTACTTACTTCTTCAATATTTAAAATGCCTTCTCTACTCCAAAATTCCATCTGAATTTAGTCTTTAGACCACCCTTGATGGTGTCTAACATTGGTGCACAAATACCACTAAAATCCCTTATAAACTTTATGTAAAATTGGGTTAACCAATGAAAACTCCTAACTTCTATCCCTATGGTTGGCATGGGCCAATTTAGGATAGCCTCCACCTTACTTGGGTCCATTTTTAATGACCCTTGGGATACAAAAATCCCAAATATACAAGTTCTTTCTTGAAGAAATCATATTTCTCAAGGTTGATTGATAACTTCTCTTCCTAGAATCTCTTAAGCCCCTTCTCCATATGTTTCACATGCTACTCTAATTTCCTACTGAATATAAGTATATCATCTAGATACACTACCACAAAGATCCCTCTAAAGTCCTTAAGCACTTCATTCATGAGCCTCATGAATGTGCTAGGGGCATCAAAGAGGCCAAATGGCATAACTCTCCACTCATACAACCCATCAACAGTCTTAAAGGTTATCTTCAATTCATGCCCCTCTTTGATCCTAATCTGGTGGTATCCACTTTTCAAGTCTAACTTAGTGAAAAAAATTCCCCCCCAAGATAGTCCATCAAATCCTCTATCCTAGGAATTGGAAATCTATACCTAATTGTGATCCTATTTATTTCTCTAAAATCAATACAAATCCTCCACTTACCACCTTTCTTGGATGCTAAGACCACTGGTACAGCACATGGACTAATGTTCTTCTTGATTAGCCCTTGATCTAATAGATCCTACATTTTTCTAGCAACCTCTAGGTTCTAGTCTGGAGTAAGCTTTTATGCTGCCTTGTTTGGAAATGATGCACCAGGTACAAAGTCAATTTGATGACTTATCACTCTTCTAGGAGGTAAAGTTGCAGGAGTCCCATCACTAAGAATATCTTTGTACTTTTCAAGTAACTCTCTGATTTTCAATGGCAATGGTTCTTGTTTGGGCTTCTCCTCTGTCTTAGGCTTAAGAAAGATAACATAGCCTTCACTCTCCTCATCTCTAAGGTAATTCATGAACTCCTTTATACTACTCAACAAGATACTAGGAGTCTTAGGTTGTGGCTCATCCTCTTCTAACAAGGACTATTTTTTGAAAGTTTTGTCACCTTTCTTGAAGGATATGGAGTTTTCCTTCCTATCATACACTACTCCACTATCATATTTCCAAGGCCTACCTAGGATTAGATGACATGCATCCATAGGTAGTACATCAAATAGTAACTTGTCCTTGTACCCTGCAATAGAAAAATCTACCCAAGTTTTCTCATTCACCAACACACTCTAGCCCTTGTTCAACCATGTCACCTTATAAGGACTGACATGAGGTATCTTTGTCAACTTGAGCTTATTGATAGCTTCCTTTGATATTATGTTGTTTATGGAGCCTAAATCCACTATAACTTTGCAAACTTTACAAAGGATTTTACATCTGATTCTAAACAGTGCCCAGCTATGCTTGGGCTCATCCTTTACTGGTTGTCTATTCAGAACTATTTTGAACATCAATTTGTCTCCCATCTCTAACTCAATGTGATCAACCTCTAGTGATTTGATACTTGTTGTTTCCTCTTGATCATATGCAATCCTCTTGCTATTATTAGAAGAAGTGGTCTTATTCGGGCACCTATAGGAAGGGTGACCCAATTGGCCACAATTGTAACATTTCATACTTGAAAATTGTGAGTTGCTTCTTCCTAAACCCCTTCCTCTACTAGAGCCTCCTTGAGTACCTCTTCCTCTAGTATAACCCCCTCTTGGATTAGTTTCATTACCATTCTTTGTCAATTTGGACTCTCCTTGGTTCCTTTGTTCATTACCTCTACCTTGATAATCACTTCTATGACCCCTTGATATCTACCTCTGCCTCTACCTCTAAAATTGGAGTCTCCCTTCTTTGTGTTCCTCTCTTCCACCTTTAGAGATAATCTATAGTGATTTTGAATAGTGGTTGGAGTCCACAAACTTATCTCCTCTTGGATGTTCCACTTTAGACCACCCAAGTATCTAGCTACCTTGATAGGCTCCTCTTCTTGGATCTTGGACCTAAGGTATAACTTCTAAAATTCCTCTATATAAGAGGCCACATCCAAGTCCTTCTATTTTATACCTTGTCTCTTCCTATGAAGTTGAATTCATATTCCTTTGGCAGATAGTTCTCCTTTACCTTGGTCACCATGTATTTCTGGTTATCAATAGGTTATTTACCCATCCTAACCCTCTCATCTAGTAGATACTTCCACCATGTCAATGATGACCATCTGAGCCTTTAATTTTCCACTTTTAGCTTTTGTGCCTTAGTGATACCTTCACATTCAAAATGGTTCTCCATCCCCTTAATCAACTCCATTACTACTTCTATATCCATTTTTCTACTAAATAATGGTACTCCTTCTAATGCCTTTCCTCCTAGGGCTTTATGGCTTTCAAGAATGGTTCTTCATGTTAGTAATAACTGAGAGGGGGGTTGAATCAATGGCCTCAAAAATCAATCCTTAAATCAACCCTTAAAACTTATGACCACAAATTATGTCTCAAGTTATGTTTTGTCCTACAATATGAATTCCTTGAAATACTTATATCAATTTACTACTTGTTAGATTTCTCTGTTAAACCTTCTTCTTTATGTTTACCAATAAGCAGTCATCTATTTACCGAAACACAATAAATATGCAAAGTATACTGATTAATCCATAATTAACTATGTAAGATAAAAAATAGTAAAGAAATGAATCATACACACATAACACATGGATTTTTAACGTGAAAACCTTGTTAAGGGAAAAACCACTGGGACCAGTACCCCAAATTCTCACTCTTCTGAAGTGAGCTCTATTAGGAGCCAACCCTGTTAAAGGTTACAAACACACTATTAGGTGTGACCTTGTTAGAGGATTTAGAAATAGTTTGTCAACTAGTATCGGGCATCTAATGCTACCATCCTTGATCAAACACTCACTTGGCCTGTCAATAGGTATCGGGCATATCCAACGCTACTTTTGTGATCAAACTTTTTGATACTCCTTGGGATGTATCTCAATTAAAAAATAATTTTAAGTCCTTCTCAGTTAAGAGGATTATATGCTTCAATGGTTAAACTAAAACACTAATGATCTATTCATACATACAACTCAATTGTAGATTTTCAGATCTATTATAGGTCCATTACTTCACTGATCAATATAATAAAATATATAGCTTTTCTCCACACTTGTTCTATGTTGTGATTCTTGTCTCACTATACGTCGGTGTCTGTAGAATCTAGCTCTTCCCTCAACTTGTTGATCAGGATTGAATGAAGACTTTCTTTCTCCTTCAAATTTTATTTAGCATCTTTCCTCTTCTCTTTCTCACCCCACAATTCATAATGAATTGGGTTTGTCTCTATATAGACATGATTTCCCATTTTCTTGTCTTTCTTGGTTCTTGGCATGTTCCACATTTCTTGCCAATAGATTTAAAGAAAACTCCAGATTTATCTCAAAGAGATCTTCTTGCCAACTGGGCAAATTAGCTTTAAATCACTTACTTATCTTTGGCTTTATCTGGATGATTAAAACAATGATAAGTATCCATTAATTATATCTTTAGCTTCTTGACAACTAAGCATTTTGTCATTTTTTGAACTCTATGTTCTGTCAGTCAACACTTCAGTTAGTCATCAGTGATAACTGACTGTTCCATTGGTGTGACTTCAGTTGTCATTGGGATCTCCATCCTTGTCTTCTTCGTTGGGCAACACTAAAATTATTTCCATCGGGTTACTCTATGTTTTTCTCATCATCAAACATTGTAACTCTGCTCATTGGTAATGATGTGCATTATCTCGTTGGGTAACACTATGACTCTATTCTTTACTCTGACCGTCAGTGTGCACTCCGTTGGTGTATGCAGTAACTTAGTGAATACTTGACTTGTATGCACTACTGATAACATAGCCTTGATTCATTGGTTCTTTGAAGTCTTTGGCAGTATTACATTGACCATACAGATTATATCAAGTTGACATCAATGACAATACAATACATTAACTGATTTAATGCCTTGCACGATCATCAACTTAACATCTTCAAACATTCAATCAGTTACATGTCATCAATCTCTCCCTTTGACATTGATGGAAACATACTAAATAATCATACTATACTATTACTAATACAATATGAAATATACATCAAGCTTTCCTAATGTAACTAATACAAATATCTGGCTTTCGGTAAGCTTAAATAGCTTTGATTTGATTCTTGTAGCTTTTCTTCTATCTTCAATCCCTTCACTTGATGGATGTAGAATATTTCTTTCTCTAATGTGATGTGTTCTCCTTATGTTTCAAACTCTCTCCCTCTGACTATTCTCATTTCTTATGATGCCTTTTGTCAGTAATTCTCTTCCTTTGTGTGTACTCTCCCTTTCTTGTTACATTCTTCTCTTTCTATGGATACTGTGGTGAATATGATCTTTCCCTGAGTTGATACTGGATATAATCTCTGTATGTATGATAATGATATATCTCTCTCCCTTTGACAGCAATGCCAAACATCTTTTTCAATAAAATATTTGGTAGTGATGCCAAATGGATTCTTTCTATCCATAATATATTCCTTGAATTTCCCATTCCATCGGTAATAACTCTGGTGCTTGGAGTAGATAAATACCTTATTGTGTATAGATTTATCTTTCAAGTTCATCTCTCTTCTTACATCGACATGAATGATATTCTGATAATGTGTAGGCTCATGCAGCTTTCTAATCAGCTTACTGACCAATACACAAAGGTCTTACCCCTAGTCTATTTCTCAAGTATTCAAATGCATCCTTGGGCAGTGGCTTGGTGAAGATATCAGCCAATTTTTCCTTTGATTGCACATACTCAAGTATTACTTCCTTTTCCTGAACTTGTTCTCTCAAATAATGATACTTGATGGAAATATGCTTTGTTTTAGCATGCATGACTGGATTCTTGGAAATGTTTATTGCACTTGTATTATCACAATAGATAATTACTGGTTCTAAAATTTTCATATGCATACCTTCCAGTAACTGTTTGATCCATGCAATATTTGAGTAGTTTGCAGTAGCAGTAACACACTCAGCCTCTATAGTAGATTGTGAGATGCATCCTTGTTCCTTGCTGATCCATGTGACAAGTTTGTCACCCATGAAGAATGCTCCTCCAGTTGTGCTCTTCTAGTCATGAAGATTACCAGCCCAATCAACGTCGGTAAAAACCTTAAGTTCAAATTTGCCTTCTCTTTTGTACCATAAGCCATATTCCTCTATATACTTCAGATATCTTAGGATTCTTTTCACAATAGTCATATGTGATTTCCTAGGATTAGCAGAAAATCTAGCAACTATTCTTGTTGCATGTGCAATATCTGGTCTAGTATGTACAACATACATGAGTTTTCCAATCATTGATCTGTACAAAGTCTGATTTACCTCTGATGACTTGTCCTCCTTTGTCATCTTACATCCTATTTCCATTGGTGTTCCAACTGGTTTGGACTCTTCCATCTTGAATATTTTTAGTACTTCTTTGATGTACTTGGATTGTGTAATAAAAATACCTTCATCTTGTTGCATGATCTATAGACCAAGAAAGAACTTGATCTCTCCAAACATAGA
>MU226934.1:374867-385498 GCA_018584345.1 Thuja plicata
CTGATTCAGCAAGTTTTGACACATGGGAAGAAGAAGACCTCATTAAGATCAGCATCCTTGCCATGGAAAAGGCAAAGGAGAAACATGTGATGAGGAACCCACGCTTTGTTGAATCAATAAACATTCTAAATGAGTTAGTTCCTGCTGATAAGAAAGTTGCAAAATTTCAAACTGTTGAACATGTGGATAGTGTACTAACAAACTTCAAGTCACACTTCACCAACTTAGTAGAGATAGCTACTAAGATTGTAGAAGATGAGTATAAGAAGGAAAGATTAAATGAAGTGGTGAAGACCTTTACCTTGGATCTGAACTCTCTGAAGATTAGGCAGTCTATATTGAAAGGGCTAGTAGAAAAAAGGGAAGAAAGTCATAGCAAACTGCATGGATAGAGTGAAGCTCACCTCTAAGCACACTAAAAAGATAGCTGAAGCAGAGGAAATGGTGGACAACATAATAAAATATATTGAGAATTCCACGTAGGACATGAACATATGCAATAATGTCTACCAAGGACAACTGGACAAAATTGAGAAGGCAAAGCTAGAAATTAGCAAAATAAGAGTTAGACAAACTCAGTTGAGAAATGCACTTGCGCCTTCACTAGCAGTCCTAAATGAGAACATCAAATAGATAAATGACACAATGCAGACTTATGATCAAGGTCCTTGTTTGGATCTAGTGAAAATGGAGAATTTAACATATGATTTATGCGCGCACCTCCGAACAGTTGATGCAATGAAAGCATTCTGGCAGAAAGAGATTCAATCTCTTCAAGTTGTGTACCCAGATGTATATATGGAGTAAGTATGAAGAATTATAGTTTCTTACACACCTTTGTCATTCATGTCAAAGGGGGAGTAGTACAAAATGTGTATATGCAGAGTAGTATATATATATATATATATATATCATTAAGTTATGATATATAGTCATTCTTGAATGAAGTCATTTTGAATAACTTAGCCACATTCCTTTGTTACCATAAATGACAAAGGGGGAGATTGTTGGCAATTTGACTTCCTGAGGAAGCAAGACTTATTTTGTGTTTTCAATCATGGAAAAAAAGTCATACTAAGTTTCTGTCAAAGATAACTTATGAGATAAAATGACTAAGTACAGAATATAGAGCAGTCAGACAGATACAGTGATCAGCACATTAGCGCACATGCTAGAAAGCACACCAAAGCATGTGTGCTTAGATGTATACTCTATGGTGTATACATATGCTATATCCAAATGCACAAGGTATGAAACATCAGTATGGAAAAGATATAGAGAGATTAGTACACTACAGTCCAGGAAATAGTCCAGAATACAGAACATAGAAGCCGACTACTGTTTTGGTCAGCATGTATTATTTTGTGATGCTAAGGCTATGCGCCTTTAGTTATAAGTTTGTTATGATGTAATTAATGTTTTTGTAAACATGCTTGAGCTGACTTGTTTGGAAGCATTATATATTTTGTTAAGAGGTCGACTAAGTGTTATGTTTTGGGTCGCGCCTATTCGTTTGTAAAGATATAAGTATGTAATGTATTTTTATGTTATAGTGTGCAAGAGAAGTCGATTATTGTGCAAGAAGAAGTTACAGAGGGATAGTATAATGAAGTTAGAAGATGATATAGCTCTTTGAATAAGTAAGAGAATCCACACATACACAAAACTGATCAGACAACAGTGTCACTACAACAGTTCATTTTTGATATAGTGCATATCAACATTCAGAGGGTTGTAGCCTTCATCTTATTGGACAGTGAGTCCACCACCCCTAACAGGGTTATTGTCAAAGACTCTTAATAGGGTCAAACCCTTAACCAGGTCATTGTACTCAATTTGTAAAGACTTCTTCTAATAGGGAAAAGGAACTTTAATAGGTTCATTATACCTAGTACAATATTTTGTGGGTACTAATCCCCATTGGAATTTTCCTCTGATCAAGGTTCTCCATAATCAAATCATGTGTTATGTTTTCTTGTGTTAAGATTATTGAATGCACATTTGTTTTATGTTTAATTAGCTGAAATATAATAAGTAGACAAACACTGATTCACCCCCCTCCCCCTCTCAGTGTTTCTAACAATTAGTCACCATGCTGATCTCCCCTACTGATTCACCAGTATTTATACACATACACCAACTCCCAAATATTTAACTTGCTCTGATACCAATCTAATGTAATGACAAGTCTTTCTCCTAGCCCAATCTTCTTCTAGGGTATCCTATAGGTCACTTCTCTGGCCTATTAGGGTTCTTAGCTTACCCTAATCTTTTTAGGATTTCTTTCTCTAATCCTTCACATATTCAACTTGTCAATACCAATCATGAAATTAACTCAACTAGCTATATACTCCATAGAGGTCTTATTGTACATTGTATACTAATTGATCAAATCCAAACACCATTGAATCCAACTCAATGTCTAAGAACACAATTTATAATGAAATACTAATCGAGTTCAAAAACTCACTCCAAACTCACCCAAAATAGGGCTACAAGCATTAGGCCTAATTAGGCACCTTTTCCTAAATAACTTGAAATTATTCTTAACAAGATGAAAAAATAACTCCAGATTCTGACACCCTTATCAGAGACCTAAAGGATTTTCTATGTCTTTCCTTCTGAAACTATTTGTACAGAGGATTCCTATTTGCAATCCTATTTTTAAGGGTTTCACTATGCACTAAGCATGTCGATTAGGGTTTGAGTTTCCACCATGAATAATTCATCACCAGAGCTTCCTATTGGATTTGGGGCTTCTCCATTTACATTTCATCCTCTCCACATGCTTTGATTGAAGCAAACAATGCTTTCAATCACTCCTATTGCCTCTGCAACTGACTGTGATCCCTAGCCATGCATCTCTGGCTCGCCTAGGTCATCATTGTAAAATTGGAAAATATTCTTTCCAAGGCCCATCCTTCTCCACACATATAGTACAAGGAGTCACCTCATCCATTCCAAGAGCCCATACAAGTGCCACAGTGGAATGATGAGCTATGACCCCATTTGCAAAAACTCCCTGGTTCAGACCAGCAACAGTGCAGAAAACAAAACTATTTACAAGAGAAAAGAAAATAGAACTAAAAAACCAACTAATCACATGAAAAAAAAAAAAAAATTACATAAACTAACTCTTGAAGAACTCACATTTCAGATTTCAATCCATTAAACACCAAAATGTATACAAAATGCTCAACTGCAACTGGTTTTTCAATTACACAGTTCGTACACTAATTTTCCAAATTCATCAAACCCCATAAATAGGTCAGGGGTAGCCTTATAAATTTTACCATGTCACCAATCCAACTTTTCCCAATAGTTATACAACCAATTGCTCGAAGATCCATAATTGCAAGAAATTTTGTCAATGTTGTCAATGACAACATTGACAACTTTTTTATTCTTGCATTCTAACTTGGTCAACACACCACATAACTTATCCAAATGCACTAACATGCCTATTAGACCTCAAATTATCTCTCCTATACTCTAAGAAGCATAAAAAACCAAGGTTCCATGATTTGTGGAATATTTACCTAATTTGGACAAATCATCACTTTCTAACATCAAATGATCTAGTTAGGTCTTCTAACCAAATCAACACACCCTAGGACCTATCTAGCCCTATTATTTCACTAGTATCTTGGATAAGAATACTACAAGACAAAATCAAACTAGGAGCCTAGGTTACCAACTAGCCTTACCTAGGTGCACCTGCACCAATGTGATTCTTTTAGTTCTTGCTGAAATATGGCTTCCAAACAAACTACATACATAATATATGGTCTGGTAGAAGTCGGGTACACCAATCCACCAATAGTTAATATTTACTTATTTTCATCTTCCTTTGGTGACTCATCTTCCTTATTTAACTTACAACTTGTAATAATTAGGGTAGAAACATGTTTTGAATTCTCCAAGCCAAACTTAATCAACAATTCCTTGACATACCTTGACTAAGAAATGAATATTCCTTTTATTCTCTCACTTACCTACAATCCAAGAAATAAATTCAAATCCCTATCATAGAAATCTAAAATTATTTCTTCTTTCCTCTGCAAATCTCTTGCACAAGTCATCCTTGCCTCCAAAAATAATATCATTAACATACACTATAGTAATCAAGATCTGATCTGAATATTTCTTGTAATACTGATTTTTATTGGGAGAGCCTTTCATAAATTTATTTCCAATAAAATATCTATTTATTCTTCTATACTAGACTCTTAGTGTGTGCTTCTATCCATACAATTCCTTCTTCAATCCACATACTATTTCTTGTTCTTCTTCTAATCTGAAACCTTTTGGTTGCTCAATATAAACTTCTTCCTTCAACTCTCCATTCAAAAATATTGACTTCACATGCATGTGATAAAATTTGAAATCCTTATGTATTGCAACATCTAGGAATATTTGAATTTATTCTATCCAAGAACTAGGAGAATAAGTCTCCTCAAAGTTAATTCCTTCAATTTGAGTGTAGCCCTTTCATACCAACCTTGCTTTATTCATTATTACCATACCATTTTCATCCAGCTTGTTTCAACACACCCATTTAGTTCCAATCACATTCTTATCTGTCAGTTTGGGCACAAGTTCCTAGGTTTGTTTTTTCTAAATCTAGATCAAGCGCTTCCTTCATTAAATTTACCTAATTCGGATCATTGCATGCTTCTTTTATAGATTCAAGTTGAATATCTGAAAGTAGATGCAACAAAGCATGACCTTGTGTTTCTCTACTCCTAGTAACAACTCCCCTATTCTATTCAATAATATAATTCTTAGAATGATTTCATTATATATATAACTTGGTTTCTTATTTTTAGATGTCACTATTGATAGAGTCTCCTCTTCATATTTCTTACTATATTTTCCTCAATCCTTTGAATTAGATTCATAATCAATATGTCTCATCAAATCCTTCTGAATATCTTCATCAACCTTCACATTCACACTTTCCACAATTTTATTTAGTCTTTTGTTGTAACATTGGTAAGCCTTTATTTTGGTACAATATCCCAAAAACACACTTTCATCTAATCTTCTATAAAATTTTCCAAGATTACCTTCAACTTTTTGAATTTAATATTTTCTTCCAAATTTTTTGAAATAATTAACTGTAAGTTATCTTCCTAGCTATAAATTGTATAATATCTTTCATATTTATTTAGGTGTAAAACTATGTTTGGTGTGTAAAAAGAAGTATATACTACTTCTCTTCAGTATATTTATGGTAAACTATCATCCTTCAACATTGTTCTTGCTATCTCCAAAATTTTCTGATTCATCCTTTTCACAACACCGTTCTGCTATGGTGTTCTAACCACTGAAAATTGTCTGTTAATACAATTTTTCTCATATAAACTTTCAAACATATCAAAAGTAAGTTCTCCTTCTTTGTGAAATGTTAAGAATTTAATCCTTCTACCATATTCATTTTCAACTCTATCCTTGAATAATTTAAACTTCTCAAATGCTTTTGATTTCTCTCTAAGAAATGAAACCCAAGTCAATCTTCAATAGTCATCAATTAAAAGTATAAAGTATCTCTCAAATTGAAAACTCCTTGTTCTGGTAGGACCACATATATCAATATGCACTAACTATAGTAAAATGGTAGATGAATAGTCTTTTTATTTGAATGATTCTCTCTTCTTTCCTTCTTGACATCCTTTACATACCATATTATTTGGTTTGCATAATATAGGTGAGTCTCTTACTACTCAAGATGAACTTATTATTACAAACTTATAAAATTTAATGTGGCACATCCTACGGTGCCAGATATAATTATCATCAGTTTGAGCTATAAAACAACAACCTTTTAAAGCTCCTTCAAGATGGTACATGTTTCTTTGTGTTCTTCTTCCAACTGAAATCATATCTCCAGATCTTTTTTGAATCTCACATCTTTCATTCTTTAAAATAACATCATATCCATTCTCACGCATATGTCAACATATAAAATACTTTGATATAAAACCTTCATGTAATAGACATTATTAGTGTTATTTTTTCCATCAAAAGTAATAGACCCTCTATTGACAATGTAATAAATCTTATCATCACCAAATCTAACATGACCACCATCATATATATCAAGTGAAATAAATTTACTTTTATCTCTAGTCATATGATGAGAATAACCACTGAATTAACCATTCATTTTTTTAATTCTAAAATTTAAAGTAGTTTCAACATCACCATCAACCTCAACACAGATGATAGAAATATCAATTTCCTATTTCTTATCTTCTTTAGCATAAAATAAACAATATTCTCTCTTTGAATCATCATTTGAAATACTAGCATCTTTATTTACATAATAAGCCTTCTTATTGAACTTATTAAATTCTATCTAAGACCCTTCTCTGGATATCTAGTAGCCAAATGAACAATTTTACCACACCTAAAACATTTTAGAGGTAGCATACCTTTGTACTCACTGATACATTTCTTCAATCTTCTTGTAGAGTTTCCTTCAAATTATTCTTTGTCATCACCATCACAATATTCATCTGATTTTGTTTCCCTAAGAGCTATCTCTGATCTTTTGTTTTCTCTCCAAAACTTCCTTAGCTCAAATTTTGTCACGGTGCCAAATAATTATTCTTTATTAAACTTTTTCAGATCATACACCTCCCTGATCACCAATATCTTATTACTATAATTGTATAGTAATGTCATCAAGATATTTTCCATAAAATCATCATCGATAATAGTACCTCCTTGGTTCTTGACTTCATTCATAGCATTCTTGACTCTTTAGAATTAGATCTTAATGTCTTCACTATCTTCCATTCTTAGATTCTCATGGCGTCTCTTAGTTGTAAGATTCCTAGATAACTTAACCCTGTCATTTCTATCATAGATCTCTTTCATCTTTTTCAAAACTTCATAAGCAGTATTCAAAGAAATAACTTTAGCCAATTAAGTCTAAGATAAATCACTAGTAATAGCATAATTTTACTATTCATTCTCCTCATATGCCTCGATTTCATCCTAAGTGGTAAGGCCATTCTAAGGAAACACATACTTTGTCTCCACATGGTTCTAGGTCATGCAACCAATCGAGACCAAATAACCTTCATCTGAACTTTCCATGAACTATAGTATGATGTATAAAATGTGGGAATGTTCAATTTATGTGCCATTAGATCTACCTAAAGTTGTTAATCTCTTCACTAAGGAACCAATATCTGATACCAATTATTGAATAGGCCAAATAACTAAAAGGGGGGTGAATTAGTTATTCCCACACAATTTACAAAACTTTTTATGTATCGGTGAATAGTTAAACAATAGAAAAAAAAACTTATAATCTATTGGTTAAGGACCTTACATTCGTAGAAAATGTAAACATGAAAACAAAGGAACACCGACACAAAGAACACCACAATTTACACAGAAATCCAAAACTGGGAAAAACCATAGAGAATCTAATTCTCATGAAATGAAAACACCTATTAGAGTAAATTGATTAAGGTAATTTATCCAAAGGTTCACTATTGGTGGTTCTCACTACAAGTCAGGCTAAATACCCTTAAATATGAATAGGCTCCCTACCCATACATAGAGGCTCACTTTCAATTACAAAGAGGCTCACTACCAATACAAAGAGGTTCACTACCAATACAAAGATGCTCACTTCTAATAAGTATGAAAAGAGATTGAATCCACTACTGAGATCACCAATACTCTGCCACTCACATGAGAAATACACAAATCTCCTCAAATAGATTTACATTCAATTTGTTAGCCTTTCCCATTTTTGGTAGTCATTAATTTTGCTATTTTAGAGTTATTGGTATTGGTTATTATGTTTTGTAATGGTTACATTATTGTATCTTTCGGTATTAATGTTCATGATCATCGACAAGATTCCCTGACATATATAAAATTGTGAGATTATCAACAGAATTTATGGATTGCCTTGGATCATGTCATGTTTAGTCTAGACCTATCCTACACCTGATCAATTTCATTTTTTGGTTTGACCAGTAGTAGATCTAAAATGAAAATATATTCAAATGATTTATGTTTGACCGAGAGGAAAGTTGTATATACCAATGCTTGGTATAAAATTACAAGTAATCTATGTAATTGAGATGCACAATTATTGTATATTGCAATGATATGTGCATGTGAACTATTGAAAGATAACTATATATAAAATATTGTATCAGTAGAGAAAAGAAAAATTGTATCATACTGAGAACTATATCTAGTGCACATGTTGATGCATGTCTATCACTTCAATTTTGTATATTTTTCCATTAGTGCTACTTTTGTATCAAGACAATGAGTCTAAAGGAAGTGAGACACAATGGTATAAAAGCACCCTTTTTATTATATAATCGATTACATAATACTTGAGAGCTAACCCTCTCCATATTTCTTCCCATCTTAGGTTTCCACAAAAATAAATCTGGTGTTATGTGTTGCACTATTTAATTTATGTTATTTCCTTTTCATCAAGTTAAAATATTTTATATGGTAAATAAGTTAAATGCTTTAAAATTTTCAAGAGTATGCTAGTTCACACCTCCCCTCTAAGTATATCGAGTGTTCAACAATTGGTATTAGTGCTAGTTCCTTCAAAAGAGTCTAACCGCTCAAAGGAGATCTATGAGGTTGAACCATTATCACCGACATCTTCTATGGATGAGAATGATTTCTTATCAGTATATATAGATCTACAATCAGTTGAAAATGAAATTAAATCTCTATCTGAAAATATTCAAATGGAAAATGATTGTATTCAAAAATCAAAGGAGCAGATCCAAAAGTTTAAATCTAGACACAAAGAAGTAAGCAATGAGCTCAAAGAGGAAAATGAGACTAAAGTCAATCTAAGAACCAAAACTAAAGAAGGTGGGAAAGACAAGAAGCTTATAAAAAACTTAATCAAGAGAAAAGATAATGAAAACAAAAAAATTGAACAAGAAATCCTATCTCTCAAACCAAATCATGCTGAAATCAACATAAATGAAGTGGTAGTATTATTTTTGGTTACTAGGGTTTTTTCCTAATATTTTTACCCTAGTTTTTTTTAGCCATGATTGTCTTATGTTTCATTGCTACTTTATCCACTTAATTAATGGATCATATTGTTGTAGGCGAGGCCAATTTATTATTCCTAACAAGTGATTTGCTTAAGTCCCATGAAGGTCTTTTATTTACTTAAAAAGGTTATCTTTTAGCACATGTTTGTTTTACTACAGATCTTTTAATTAGGCCTTAAAAGGTTCTCAAAAGATAAGTAACTTTATTTGATCACTGGAAGTTAAAGGTCAGCAAGATATGAAGGATTTTTCCATTGCACAATCAAAATATTCAAGGGCTTTATGCATCGCGTGGTAGCGAGATTTTGCCACGTAGTACTAAAGGAAGTGAATTTGATGGTGGGCCATTTCTTGATGATTCATCGTAGTGTGATGATAGAGAGTGCCAGACGGGTGCTACATGGACTCAAGGTTTGTTGACTAAATCTCGTCGTTCATTATGTCATTTTTGAAGATTGATCCACGGTGGATATTTAAACTAGTTTTTCGTGTTTGGATCTATTATGAAAGTGGAGGTAAGGTGATATGACTACAATATTAATATGAAAAGTGTCAATGTTATAGTTTTAATTTCATCTAAGTTTATATTTTATAGCGGCAAGAAGGTGGTCAGTTATTGCAAAGATTTAGAGAGATAGTGAAGAAGTGTTCCTAGTGTTTTTTGAGTTGTTTTTTTTGTAGACGGTGGTGTTCTTTAATCAGTAGGTTTTTGTAGCCTCAACTGGTTCTTTTTCTATCTCTATGTTTTTTTTTGTTGTGTGGGGTGTTTTTTTCTAGGTTTATATTTGTGTATGAGACCTGGTGTGGAGGGTTTCAAAGGTAAAGTGTCGTAAGAAGTCAAGAGTTTAGTTTCTGGGTAATCATGGCACCATTAAGGAAACACTTTGGGAAGGTACATTATGTAGAGAGGAATCCATTTGATGATTTTCTAAATTTTTTTCTTAAATCATTAAATGATTGGGGTGAAGCTAAGAAAATAAGGGTAGAAAATTTGAAGAGGGGTTATTCTATAAATCTCAGGTTTTGACTAATGCTATTTGTAGACACCCTAAAATGGACAGGCTTGCAACTTTACATTAAAAACCCTAATTTTCATCTATTAATTAATGGTTTATTAATCATTAATTAATCATCTATTTTCCTCTAAATTTATTTCTCAAATCATCTAATCCATTTCTCAAAATTAATTAAATAATTAATTTTATTTAATTAATTAACCTTTAAATGATTATTTACCAATATTTAATCAATTAAATTCAATTTCCTATAGTTTAAATCAAATATTTAAACTTACTAATTAAATTCTTCCAATTAAATTAATTTCAATTAAATTAATTTAATTTCATCAAATAAAGCAATTCTTAATTAAAAAGAATTCAATTATCTCACATGTTGAAAACAATTAATAAATAAATGAATTAAATATTCATTTATCTTCAAAGAGATAACTCCAATTACATCACATGGGTTACTCCACCCATCTCTCCAATTCACATGGGTAACTTCACCCACCTCTTCAGTTCAAAAAGGTAACTCATAATTAGCTCCTCAGTTAACCAAACT
>MU226934.1:400301-429243 GCA_018584345.1 Thuja plicata
ACTTTCTTTCAAATTTTAGTAAGATATGACAGTAAAAACTCTCCCTCTTTGACAACACATGCCAAAGATAATAAAACTTCATCTGAGTTACAATGTACCTTTTGTACTGATTCATATGCAATATTTTCCTGATTATACTGCATCAACTAGTAGATTTTTCACTTAGGATAAGTTGATGCATCACTGAAACTTTTCTTTAGTGAATTTCAGATAGGGGAGTGACCCCTAACTTACCTCTTAGATACAAAAGGAGGAATGACCAAGGCATTTCTTTATCATCATTTCTCTTCCAGGATGTAACTTTGCAGTAGAAAAAGGCCAAGAGGGGTGAGTGTCAACCAATCTTTCAATGAATTCCAATCCAAGGTATTATACTAGCTTCCCAGTGTGTGTTAATGTGTATTCATTCCTTGGCCTTTGATTGTGGTAACGAGAGCATTTTCCAGCTGCACCCAACCTTTGCCTAGTAGACTAGGGTTTCTCGGAAAGAGCTTTTTTGCTATTCAAGCGTTCATAGCCCGAAAAAGTTTTTCCCAAATCCCAAGTATAACCTTTCTCTACTGCCAGTCAGGTGTTCATAGCCCTAGTAGAGGTTGTCATAGTCACCCAAGTTTGTTCCTTCTGCTAGGTTGTAGCTTTCTTTCTTTTTAGAGTTCTATCCTTTGGGATAGTTATTTCATTTCTTCCATGTGCTCTTGAAATGTATCAGGCCCTAGATGTTTGTGTATTCTAGGTGTTCATTTCCATAGAAATGAAATTCTCCTTTTGTATAATCTAATCTGAGCAACGATTAGGTTGTGCCACCCAAATTTCACACTTGTGGCCTCTTTGGGACACTTTTCTTTTTATGTGCTTCTCTTCGTCTCTCTTCATCTATTCATTTTTCTTTTGCTACCGCATTTGCATTCATTCAGACCTGGGTTCTAGGATCAGTGGGTACCCAAATCTATGCAATAGTGCTAGTCCTAACTATCAAATGCTCATGGAAGCATTGCTCTCAAGTGTTGCCTTTTAGTGTGTTTCATGATTAGGATGACCGAGCCTTAAACTTCTTCTTTTCGGTCACTGATAGTTGTCATCATTTTTCCTTTTGGTCAATGTTCTTTGTGTCATACATTTCCTTGGAGGAATTGAATAAGAAATACCCTTACTCCAATTTATGGACTACCTTGGAATGGATCCAAGAATGAAGTGACCCAAAACAACAAATGAGCCCTTACAAAATAAAGGAAGAAAGGACTAACAGCGGGCAACAAAACAAAAGAAAGGAAAAAATGAAAAAAGGGGAAATATGCTACAAGGGATGGAAGGAAGTCCTGCTTAGGATCCAAAGTAATGTTTGAGGAATTATCCATTGACTGGAAATGGGGTCAACTCTCTATTCAATGTGCTGATCCTAAAAGTGTTTTCCCCCAGGATCTCTGATATCTGATAAGCGCCTGTCCATAATCTTTGAAACTTTGTGTGGCTTCCCAGCTTTTCTTTTAGCTTATCCCATATGAGGACAAGGCCAGAGATCCTAAAGGCTTTAATGGTGGCTCTCTTGTCAAACCACCTCTTGACTATAGCTTGATGTTTTGATACATGCTCCAGATTTGACACTCGCTTGTCCTCTGGGTTAAGGAGATTCATGAGCTAGACTTATACTCGATCTTCTCCCCCCACATATTGGTCCATGAATCTGAGGACTGGGATCTTTAAGTTCATAGGGAAGACCAATTGTAAGCCAAAGACTAGCTAGTATGGAGACATCCCCAGGGCATTTTTTATCCTTACGCGATCATTCCACAAAGCGTATTTCAATTGCGTGTGCCAATCCTTGGGGTTGTCATCTAGGAGGTGTTTGATCACTATCGTTAAGTTCTTATTAGTTGACTCTGCTACACCATTGCCTTATAGATAGTAATTTGTAGAGAACTTGAGGATTACCTGGTTCTCAAAGGCCCATTGCATGACTGAGGCTGAAGAAAAAGAGGGAGCATTTTCACATAACAGATAAAATGGCATCCCAAACCTGGTTATGGTGCGCTCCTCCAATAATTTGGTCACTACATCTATAGTACAATTCTTCAGTGCTTGAGCTTTCATCTAGCATGTGCAGTAGTCAGTAGCTATCAAGATGAACTTGTGTCCTATAGATGAAGGAGGGTTAATCATTCCAACAAAATCTAAGCCCTATTAGGCAAACAGGCATACCTCATATACTAGTTGTAGGCGCATTGCAGTGTTTCTCTCTCGAGTTGCACTGTGTTTCCCCACTTTTGGTATGCTTTCCTTAGAGACAAAAGTGGTTGTTTAATGTGTAGAAGTGGTCTTGAAAGCTTCATGTAAGTCCTGATTCTAAGTCTAGCTATCCTCTTAGGCTAGGAGGCCTTTATCGGATTTCCCTAAATTGCCTTCTCTTTTGTGACCCGAAGGGAATTTGTATCTGAGATCCTGTTTCATTGGGTAGGTTGAGTCCCCAAATCTGGTAAAGGTCATGTTTCGAAGGATTCTAAAATTGGTTTTATATTTAGTCAAAGAATTTTTCCTTAATATTCCCTTTTGTAGCATTGGCGAAAAATGGCTTCTCCACTACTCCAATAGGTGGGTTTCGACCTGCGGAGTACGTTTTCTGCCAAATCATTATATGGAAGAACTTTAAAGAAGAATGAATCTCATGAGTGATCCATGGCATAAAGAAAGCTGTTGAAATCATGATATGCCATTTTAGCATCTCAAGGAGCTAAATTTCTCCTTCAGTGGATTTTTGAGCAGAGAGCACTCCAAAAGTATTTCTCCACCCAAAGGGGAAGTGGAAAAGTAATTTTCCGCTACCTCCAGAAAGTTACTATTACGGTTACTAAAGTGAAAAGATGTTTCTTAAATGACACATGGGGGTAAAGTAATTAATTCAAATAAAGTTGTTTTACTCCATAGTAGACTTTTTCATTAATGTCTTAGTCTTTTCATTCAAGTGGCGTAGGAAGTCGACTGTTAAACAGTAAGAATTCAAAGTTATAAAATTAGCAAAGTATTCCAAACAGGAGTTACCATATTTTTGATGAATCATCCAAATTTGAAATTCTTAGCAATATTTGTTCATTGCTCTTGCACTTTTGAGAGATATACTTCATTCCCAAGTCATAATCAGTTGAAGTATGGCTACTAGACTTACAGGGTTTGATGGGATGAATGGCATCACATCTGATCAGCATAACATTACAAACACCTCCTTGTATTTCTTTGATATGCAAAAATTTTAGAGAAGATTGAAGGCAGACCAGATACACCCTATCACTGAGAAGTTAAAGGAGACCAGGTTAGTAGAAGCTGTCAGTTTTCATGTTACCATTGAAGCTCCTAAGCTTGTTCAAGAGTGCATAGCTCGATATAATCCAAATACCAAGAAAATCCTCCTGTCCAATGACATGGTGCTTCTATCCATTGATCAAGATTCTATCCAAAACTCCCTGTGCATTCCAGAGTAGGCTGAATATTTAGAAATGACATATAATCAGGAAGTTACCGAATATGGAGCAAAGAAGGTAGTGTGGAAGAAGGAAATAATGAACTCATGGTTTCAAGAGCCGAGGAGCACCAAAGGTAAGTTGCCCAAAATGTTATATGGCACGAATCTGAAGCTAGAGATTGTAGACATATTGGTGCTACTCCATAAGATCTAAGGTGAGAGTGACGCACTGAACTTCATTAAGCTCATCACAATCATTACAATTGTCACTGCCTATGGGGATAAATTAGACAAGGAGAAGAAAATGGAAGCATAGTTATCTTCTCTCCCCTTGTACCAAATTTTGATATTTATTGTAACGGAAAAATTTTCTTTATCATTTATGATTGGATAAGTGGAACCATTTCGATTACCCTTTTGTAACGGTCCAACTCTGGAACCCTATATGTACTATTTTCCAAATCAATGAAAAGGTCAGCTAAATTTTGGTGTGAAAGATAGCATTTTGCTTAGTCAAATTTGTATGTCTTAATGCCATTTCTTTAACTGCTCCACTGCATTACATTTATCTATCTATTAAATTCAAATTTTTCTTTGGAATTAGATTTATAGTTTGTGGTTGAACCAGAATTATGTATTATGATTTGATACAATTAATTAGGAGGAAATCTAGTGTTATTCTAAGTCTGGGAGATGTCTCTATGAAATGGATTGATTCATTGTCATATTATCATTAAATCTTTAAGTATTGCATTTGCATTTCCATTATCAGTTATTGCATTACCAATTTTAAGAAGTCATATGATTGATGAAGTCTTAAAATTGGCTAAAGTTAGAATTGAATTTATCCTGCCTGAGCTATTTCCTGTCTAGGTTTAGCTTGGTTTACCTCTTCTATTCTCGGGTCAAGAACATACCCCTATTAGAATAGGAAGAATCAATATTCACTAAAGATCATTTACTTAAGGGAGCTGTACCTTTAAATTCAGAGGAAAATTAGTTGTTTAGTCATAATTTCCCAACTGCTGTATTCAATTATTCTTAAATATTTGGGTATTCTAGAGTTAAAGAAAAAAGAACAATCTATTTACCTATAGATTTTTGGCAACTCTACTGGGGATACGAATAGTTGTTATACCAGAAGCATACCATGAGGAAAGATGGTGCTTCCCCATGAAAATATAATTCCTGTGCTCTAACCGAATCTTGGTTTCCAATATGATCAAGAGGATCTCATTTCCTCACTGAATAATTTTGTCTGGAAATACAGAAGAAACACTGAGGACTATAGAAATTTCATTCAAGTGCTAGAGCACAAAGAAGCTAGGATAGAAGCACTTGAAGAAGCCATCCGAAGGAGAAATCTGAGAAGGGTATGATGCCAAGCAGAGCGTGAAGCCAGACTAGAAGACTAGTTAGAGCCCTAGAGCCCAAGAGGTTTCTTAGGAGTGCAAAGAAAGAAGGTGGTATGAACCCAATTTTTGAGAGACTTGAAAACCTTGATTTTTCTCTACTTGAAGTACCCCATCGAAAGAACAAAAATACTAAGAGAAAAAGCGGACCTCCTTCACCTCCCAAACAATCAACCCTTTTTTCCACCACTTGTCAAGTGTTAACTTTGCATGGAGTAGTTGCTCATCCTGGTGTCAATCTAACACCCTATCTACCTCCAGTAGTTATGGCACTTCCTTGGGCCACTGTAGTTGGACCATTGCAATTGACAACATATAATCCCCTCCCTTCAGGTTTAAGAAAGAATTTCCCCAAATTCTTTGGAGATGGGAAAGTATCTACAGATGAACACATTGCTGCATTATTTGCTTCAGTTAATATTTTAGCAGTGTGAGAGGAAGATGTGGCCATCATATTATTCATTGAAACCTTTGTTGAAGTTGTTGTTGATTGGTTCCATCACTTTCCCAACTCTTCTATCACAGATTGGGCTTCTATGAGAGATGCTTTTGAAAGAAGATTTAAAACTGCTAAAGATGAACATGCACTATTGACACAATTGACCTCCATCAAGAAAGAGCCTTCAATCAGTATGAGAGATTTTGTGGCCAAATTTAACAAGCTTGTAAATCGTATCCCAATAGCCGACAGGCCTACTGTCAAGAATTTGAAAACATTTTTCATAAGTGCTATGCTTCCCAACATCAGTTATGATCTGAGAAGAACAAATCTAGCCACTTTGGACCTTGTCCAAAGGACTCCGGTGGAGTTAGAAGACCACATGATATCGGTGGGAAAATGGAAAAGAGAAATACAATCTAAAGCCGGTACTAGTAAAACCACATCATCAAATGGGATGATTCAAAAATTATCCAATGAATTCATCTCCTTCAAGGGGAAGCTTCCTAGATTTAATAATCCCTATCAGAACAAATTTAAAGAGCAGCCTAGAAGAAAAAAAGAAGGGAGGAATGCCAATGGAGAGACATTACAATTGATTGCTCCACCACAGAGGTTAGCTATAGAAGCTCCTCCTAAAAGGGGAAACATTTGTGACTTCTACTTAACTACAAATCATGATGGAGAAATTTATCCCGGTGTAGCTCATGCTTGGAAAATGCATCAGACTGACAAATGGAATGTTGGAGTGTCTGGAGATGAACCAGGTTCATACTCACATGGTGACTCTAAAAACTTATATTTAGAGTATGAATCAGATTCAGAATAGGGAGAAACATGTTACGCTACCATATATGGGACTTCTTATATAGTCTTAACCCGGAGTTAGAAGGATAAAGGCCCTGCTTCAACACCTCCACCTAAAAATAATGATACATCTACCTCCCATTCTAAAGAGGCCAATCAAGGAGTAAGGATTCTACAACCAGGTAAGAAGAAAAACTCTTTTGACATTATTCAATTTTGTAGAGATTCCAGAATTCTAATTTCCCCCATAGACTATCTTAAATCTAATCCTATAGAACTACAAAATCTAGTAGATTATTGTAAAGAGGGGAATTAGAATGTAAATCAAAATGCCATGACTACCATAGAAAATGAGTCTATATTTGCAAACCCAATTGAGAAAGGTGAGCCATCTGTCTTGGCTACTTTCCCAAGCCAAAAGCCTGACCCATTCTATGTGTCATTGTATATTAATGGTTGCAATTTAAGAAATTGCATAATAGACTCTGGAGCCTTTGACAATCTTAGGTAGAGTGATGGATAGGGTAGATAATCCTTTCTTTAAGCATTTTATCCACTTCCCTAAATATTGCATCAGCAACTTTGGGATTGGAATTCCTTTGTTTATGCCTGAACGGGGTAGCCTCAGGTTTTAGTGGAATCTGGTGTTTGAATTTACTATTCATAAAGATTTTCAGATCTTCATAACTCTAGGAGAAAATATATTGGTATTCCATGAAGAGTTTCCTGGCCTCTTCCCTTTCTTCTTTAGTGCAACATTTCCCAATATTGATCATCTTGGGGTCCTTTTCACTTCTGATATTAATTTCTTCATACTCACTAGTGGTAGGACCTCTTTCAATTCTCTTCTTCTTAACAAAAGTATCATGTCTGTTGAAGATTTTTTCAAGTATAACTAAGTGGGGAGGGATGATAATGCCTTGCAACTAGATGACCTCTGACTTGTCCTTCTTTCTTTTGTCATGACAATTTTTCTTATGATCACCAGGAGCATCTTTATGGAAGTTGTCACTGCTCTCTAAAAAGAGGAGGAGGCTCTTGTCATCTTCAAACACTTTCCAATCTTCTACATTATCAAGCACAGATGGTCGATACACAACCTCTACTTGGTACTTCTTATCCTTAAACTCTGGGTGAGGGAGGAGTAATGAGGCTGACACTGCTAAAGAGTCCACCTTAGAATTCAATTCTCTCGGTATAGATTCAATAAAGAATGCATCCAATGCTTCTATTTCATCCCATACTCTATTACTATAGTTTTTTAATTTGTGATTTTTTACAGAGTATCAATTCTTGACTTGGCACATGATTAACTCCGCGTCACCTTGAGCTCTCAAGATTTTTACACCATTCTCTTTTGCAGCAATAATTCCTAGCAGCAAGGCTTCATACTCAGTAGTATTTTTGGTGTTCCCAAACTCCAATTTATAATCCATGGGCTCACATAATCCATCTGGTGATATTAAGACCATGCATGTGCCAGACTCTGGTGATGTGCAACTACCATCAAATTCAAGGGTCCAGATTTATTATCATGTTTCCTAGGTGGAAAGCTGATCTTCTTTTTCCCTGAGTTCAATTTCCTCATCATGATCATTTGTAAATAGCATATAATTGCCAAATTCTAATTTTTGATATAAAATTTGGGCTTTAGGGTCATCTATTTTCAGCACTATAAACTTAGCTTGGACATGTCAGCCTTTTTGCTGATCTTTGCAAAACCAAAGATTTGAGTTCCTTGCTTGGACATGTGAATGTCCAAGTCCATGACAGAGCCAGCTATTGCCCCACTTTTGGTATGCTCTCCTTAGAGAAAAAAGTGGATGTTTAATGTGTATTAATGGTCTTGTAAGCTTTGTGTAAGTCCTGAGTCTAAGTCCAGCTATCCTCTTAGGCTAGGAGGCCTTTATTGGATTTCCCTAAATTGCCTTCTCTTTTGTGAGCCAGAGGGAATTTGTATCTGAGATCCTATTTCATTGGGTAGGTCGAGTTCCCAAATTTGGTAAAGGTCATGTTTTGAAGGATTCTAACATTTGTTTTATATGCAGTCAAAGTATTTTTCCTTAATCTTCCCTTTTGCAGCATTGGAAAACAATAGTTTTTGAGCTTCTCCTTGGTGGAAAATCACTTACAGAGTGCATTTTCCACAATTAAAAACCTTTAAAGTATCAAAGGTCAATAGAAGTTGAAAATGAGAGATTTGGGAATAAGAAAGCTTTGGGATTTGGGAATAAGAAAGCTTTGGGCATTCAGATCAAATCTATTTTAGGCAAAAGGAATGATTGAACGAGGAAGAATTCAAGATGCAAGCTTACTGGTGGGAAAGTGGAAAATGGCTTCTCTGCTACTGTAATAGGTGGGTTTCGACCCGCAGAGTACATTTTATGCCAAATCATTATATGGAAGAACATTAAAGAAGAATCAATCTCATGAGTGATCTAGGGCATAAAGAAAGCTGATGAAATCAAGACATGCCATTTTAGCATCTCAATGAGCTAAATTTCTCCTTGAGCAAATTTTTCAACAGAGAGCACTCCAAAAGTATTTCTCCACCCAAAGGGGAAGTGGAAAAGTAATTTTCTTCTACCTCCAGAAAGTTACCGTTATGGTTACTAAAGTGAAAAGATGTTTCTTAAACAGCCCATGGGGGGTAAAGTAATTAATTCAAAAAAAGTCATTTTACTCCATAATAGACTTTTTCATTAATGTCTTAGTCTTTTCATTCATGTGGCATGGGAATTTAGCCATTAAATGGTAAGAATTCAAAGCTATATAATCAGCAAAGTATTCCAAACAGGAGATACCATCTGTTTAATGAATCATCCAAATTTGAAATTCTTAGCAATAGTTGTTCGTTGCTCTTGCACTTTTGAGAGATATACTTCATTCCCAAGTCATAATCAATTGAAGCATGGCTACTAGATTTATGGAGTTTCATGAGATGAATGGCATCACATCTGATTGGCATAACATTATAGACACCTCCTTGAAGTTCTTTGATATGTAGAACTTTCAGAGCAGATTGAAGGCAAACTAGATACACCATATCACTGAGAAGTTAAAGGAGAGAGGGTTAGTAGAAGCTGTTGGATTTCATGTTCCCATTCAAGCTCCTAAGCTTGTTTGAGAGTGCATAGCTCGATATAATCCAAATACCAAGAAAATTCTCCTGCCAAATGACAAGGTGCTTCTATTCATTGATCAAGATTCTGTCCAGAACTCCCTGCGCATTCTAGAGTAGGCTAAATATTCAGAAATGACATATAGTCAGGAAGTTACTGAATATGGAGCAAAGAAGGCAGTGTGGAAGAAGGAAATAATTAAGTCATGGTTTCAAGAGTTGAGTAGCGCCAAAGGAAAGTTTCCCGAAACATTATACGGCATGAATCTGAAGTCAAAGATTGTAGACATCTTGGTTTTGCTCCATAGGATCTGAGGTGAGAGTGACGCACTGAACTTCATTGAGCACCATTTCTTATTAGTCCAAGTGATCTATTCTCAACACCATTTCATTGATTAGTCTCTTATGGTAAGAGAGAATCTCTCTAGTTCCCTAAGTAGAGCTAAGCTTCAGAATGAGTTATACATGTCTTCAGTCCTTTTATATATATTGGCCAAAATTCAAATTTGGCCAGGGCTTCCTAGATTAGAAGAGTTCCTAGAAGATGTTAAAAGCTATGAATTTTTCCCCTGTCTACAATTACATAATAGTTATATTGAATATCTCAGAGTTAATTATGCATTCACAATGAGACTATGTAGGGAGATACAAGCTTGCCCATAAAGGAGATTTTCTCCTGAAGCCATAGATTTTATCAGCCAATTTGGGTACTTTTTCATTCAATTTGTGGATTTATCATATATTCGTCTTGTAGGATTTGATGACTTCCCTTTGAAGTTGCCTAGATATCCTGATGATATGATCATGTTGGTTGAGGTGATGAGGCAGGCACTCTAAGTGAATCAGATCTATGTTGATGCTAAGAAGAAGGGCTATGATTTCTCGATGACCATTGGATCCTACAGTTGCGCATCCCAGTCTAAGGAAAATAATATTCTAAAGACATTCTCAAATAGGTTTCAGTTGGAGACATATGATGTCTTGAGGCCGCAGTATGATCCTATAAATTAATCCCAAGATTTCTTGCAAATGAGTTGTGCAATTCATCATGTTGATGATATTGAAGACTACTGGGCTAACTGCAAAGATGACTTAGAGAGTAGAGAAAGGTTTTATGCCAGGTTAACTATTGAACAACTCAATAGGTTCAAAGTTAACATTGTTGTGGAGGGATTAGAAGATGATGGCCAGCACATGTATGACACTACATATTTGGAGAAGATTAAGCCACTTCCTATAAGCTCCAAACCCATGCTAGGTCAAGCTATTAATGACTTGCAGACCTTGATGGGTGGAATCTACCAAAGAATAGAGCAGTGGGTCAAATGGACTGTAGGAAGAAGGAAGAGGTCAGAAATGAATCCTCCTTCTTAGTGAAATCTGGTAAAAGATAATTCGAGCACTATAGAAAATTCTTTAGTAATGATACCAACTATGGCTAAAGGATCAACCCAGCTAGCAGGTGGAGGCGATGAACCTCCCGAGAAAGAAATCCCACTAGAGAAGAATTGTGGAGAAGGTTTTCTTCCATACATCGGGTCAATAGAAGAAGCAGTCTCTACAAGCCTAGCCAAGCCTATAGAAAATCCCACTAAAGGTGCAGAACTTGAGCAATCAGTTAAGGCTAGTACTGTGGTTACACAAGTTGACACTTCAACCTAAGATAATCCAAGGTGAGGATCCCCTGTTATAGTAGAGGTGGGTGTAGATAGCTCCAATACCTTAGCCACTGAATCAGATGGAGAGATTAGAAAGCAATAGAAAGTTTCTCTAGTAGTTAAATTGGTCTCCTCTTCTCCAACATCAGTGAATCCATTTGTTTCTAGGCCTAAAGCTACTCCTCTAGTCATCAGGAAGTTGTTCATAGAAGAATTGGTTTCTGCTTCCAAAGTTACTAGTTTTGAGTCTTGGATAGAACATACTCTAGAACGTAAAAGGAAGAGAGAAGAGGAAGGGACTTCCAACAAAGATACTCTCTCACGGGCCTTGCAACCCAACACCACAATGTCTACATTGGGTCAAGATCCTCAAATAGGGAATTTCACTATGGAGGTGGCCAAGCCTACAAAAGAGGGTAGATTTGAAGATATGACTAGCTCTAATTTTTAGTTACAGTCATTTGACATGGGGCTTTCTCAGCATGACACCAAGGTAGACTGGTGGAAGTCCACCAATGTGGTAATAGAAGAAGATCTTGAAGAGCTCAAAACTGCTAAATTTCAACTTAAAGTAGAAGTAGCTGAGCTAACTAATTTCATCAGATAGCTCATCACTCCGATAGCAAGTGTTCCCGGTACCCAAACCACTTTTGATCCCAGTGTTGTGGAGAACCAAGCCATTGAAGCCAAGTTTCAAGAGGACAGACACTTCAGTTAGATCAGCAAGAGATGGATCAAGAGGCTTGAATCTAAGGGACTGGTAGTTGTTGAGCAACTAGGTAATGCTCTCCTAAGGCTAGAAACAGAGAGGAATAATATTGACAAGAATCTGCAAACTCTCACATCAGAGAGAGTGAGATGTCAAGAATGCATATTAATGTTGCAAGGGGTGGTTAAAATCAAGACCAAGGATGCATTAAAGGCCAAGATCTTGCAGAAAGGAGATGAGCCTTTGATCAAATGGCTCCAAATCCTAGAATTTAAGATCGAGATGATCATCCAAGCTGAAACAGGGTTGCAGCAGATAGATGTCAAGATCAAAGAGGAGAAAAACAAAGATTTTAAATTCCTTCAAGGTCTGCACATGAAATCACAGATAAGTGGTCACAGAAAAGAAATGATCAAATTGGCTAGTATACAAAAATCATTTTCTGATTATGTGCATAAGCTGGCAGAAAAATCTTCCACCCATTTGGACAAGGTGCCAGAACTCCAACAGTTGAGCGGATGCATTTTTAAAGCCATGGAAGAGCTGAAGGATCAGACAGATGTGATCAAGAGCCTGGCCAAATAACATTCTAGATGGCTCATTAGATACACTAATGTCCATATCAATAGGCATGAAGAGCTCATCCCAATCATTACAGCTGTCATTGCCTATAGGGATAAATTAGACGAGTTGAAGAAAATGGAAGCATAGTTAGATTCTCTCCCCTTGTACCAAATTTTGATATTTATTGTAACGGATAAACTTTTGTTTATTATTTTTGATTGGAGAAGTGGAACCATTTTGGTTACCCTTTTGTAACGGTCCAACTCTAGAACCCTATATGTACTATTTTCCAAATCAATGGAAAGGTTAGCTAAATTTTGGTGTGAAAGATAGCATTTTGCTGAGTCAAATTTGTATGTCTGAATGTCATTTCTTTAATTGCTCCACTACATTGCATTTATCGATCTATTAAATTCAAATGCTTCTTTGGAATTAGATTTACAGTTTGTGATTGAACCAGAATTTTATATAATAATTTGATACAATTAATGAGGGGGAAATCTATTTTTATTCTAAGTTTGGGAGATGTCTCTGTGAAATGGATTGATTCATTGTCACTTTATCATTAAATCTTTAAGTCTTTCAATTTCATTTCCATTATCAATTATTGCATTACCAATTTTAAGAAGTCATATGATTGATGAAGTCTTGAAATTGGCTAAAGTTAGAATTGAATTTATCCTGCCTGAGCTATTTCCAATCTAGGTTTAGCTTGGTTTACCTCTTCTATTCTTGGGTCAAGAACATACCCCTATTAGAATAGGAAGAATCAATATTCACTGAAGATCATTTACTTAAGGGAGTTGTACCTTCAAATTCAGAGGGAAATTAGTTGTTTAGTCACAATTTCCCAACTGTTGTATTCAATTATTCATAAATATTAGGGTATTCTAGAGTTAAAGCAAAAAGAACAATCTATTTACCAACATATTTTTGGTGACTCTACTGGGGATACAAATATTCATTATACCATAAGCATACCATGAGGAAAGATGGTGCTTCCCCATGAAAATACAATTCCTGTGCTCCAACCGAATCTTGGTTTCCAAGACGATCAAGAGGATCTCATTTCTTCACTGAATACTTTTGTCTAGAAATACAGAAGAAATGCTAAGCACTATAGAAATGCCAGTCAAGTGCTAGAGCATGAAGAAGCTAGGATAGAATAACTTGTAGAAGCCATCCGAAGGACAAATTTGGGAAGGGCATGATGCCAGGCAGAGCATGAAGCCAGAATAGAAGACTAGTTGGAGCCCTAGAGCCCAAGAGGTTTCTTAGGAGTGCAAAGAAGGAAGGTGGTATAGACCCAATTTTTGAGAGACTTGCAAACCTTGATTTTTCTCTACTTGAAGTACCCCATCGAAAGAATAGAAATACTTAGAGAAAAATTAGACCTCCTTCACCTCCCAAACAATCAACCCTTTTGTCCACCACTTGTCAAGTGTTAACTTTGCATGGAGTAGTTGCTCTTCCTATTGTTAATCTAACACCCTATCTACCTCCAATAGTTATGGCACTTCCTTGATCCACTATAATTGGACCATTGCAATTGGAAGCATATAATCCCCTCCCTTCAAGTTCAAGAAAGAATTTCCCCAAATTCTCTAGAGATGGGAAAGTATCTATAGATGAACACATCATTGCATTCTTTTCTTTAGTTAATAGTTTAGCAGTGCGAGAGGAAGACGTGGCCATCAGATTATTCATTGAAACTCTTGTTGAAGGTGCTACTGATTGGTTCCATCACTTTCCCAACTCTTCTATCACAAATTGGGCTTCTATGTGAGCTTCTTTTGAAAGAAAATTTAAAATTGTTGAAGATGAACATGCACTATTGACACAATTAACCTCCATCAAGAAAGAGCCTTCAATCAGTATGAGAGATTTTGTGGCCAAATTTAACAAGCTTGTAAATCATATCCCAACAACTGATAGGCCTACTGACGGGAATTTGAAAACATTTTTCATAAGTGTTATGCCTCTTGACATCAGTTATAATCTGAGAAGAACAAATCCAGCCACTTTGGACCTTGCCCAAAGGACTACGGTGGAGTTAGAAGACCACATAATATTGGTAGGAAAATGGAAAAGAGAAATAAAATCTAAAGCCAGTACTAGTAACACCACATAATTAGATGAGATGATTCAAAAATTATCCAATGAATTCATCACCTTCAAGAAGCAGCTTCCTAGATTTAATAATCCCTATCAGCACAACTTTCAAGAGTAGCCTAGAAGAAATAATGAAGGGAGGAATGCCAATGGAAAGACATTACTATTGACTACTCCACCATAGATGTTAGCTATAGAAACTCCTCCTAAAAGGGGAAGCATGTGTTCCTTCCACTTAACTATAGATCACGATGGAGAAATTTGTCCCAATGTAACTCATGCTTATCAAATCCATTAGACTGATGAATGGAATGTTGGAGTGTCTAGAGCTAAACCAGATTCATACTCACATGGAAACTCTAAAAACTTATATTTAGAGTATGAATCAGATTCAAAATAGGGAGCAACATGTTATGCTACCATAGACAGGACTTCCTATACAGTCTTAACCTGGAGTCAGAAGGATAAAGGCCCTGCTTCAACACTTCCACCTAAAAATAATGAGATATATACCTCCCATTATAAAGAGGCCAATCAAGGAGTAAGGATTCTACAACCAGGTAAGGACCAAAACTCTTTTGAAATTATTCAATTTTTTATAGATTCCAGAATTCAAATTTCTCCCATAGGCTATCTTAAATCTAATCCTGTAGAACTGAAAAAGCTAGTAGATTACTGTAAAGAGGGGAATCAGAATGTAAATCAAAATGCCATGACTACCACAGAAAATGATTCTATATTTGCAGACCCAATTGAGCAAGGTTGAAAGTTAAGCAATTGCATAATAGACTCTGGAGCCTCAAACAATGTAATGCCATTGATTGTATATTAATGAGTTACTGTATAATAATGGTTGCAAGTTAAGAAATTGCATAATAGACTCTAGAGCCTCAGACAATGTAATTCCATCGACTATAGCTAAAGCCTTGGGACTTACCCTCACTAAACCCCATGGTAGGTGTTACTCTATGGATTCCAAACAAGTACCCCTAGTTGGGAAAATCAAAGATGCCCAAGTGGCTCTAGCAGCACATCCTGAGAAGAAAATGTTGTTAACAATACTTGTTGTTGATATACTCGCTAGTTAGGGTTTGTTGCTAAGCAGGAGTTTCTATAGAGACCTAGGAGGGGAAATAAAGCTAGATTGGTCTCAAGATTTAATCCCAATGGGTAAAAAAAAGATAAAGTTGGTCCCGGAAGAGAAAGGTAAGTTTACAATGCTGAAATCAGATGACCCTAAAGCCCAAATTCTGTATTTAGGAATTAGAATTTGGAAATTATATGTTGTTTACAGATGATCTTGATGAGAAAATTGAAATCAGAGAAGAAGAAGATCATTTTTCTGCCAAGGAAATACCATTAGTAAACTAGAACCTCAAATTTGATGGTAGTTGTGCATCATCAGGGTCTGGCCTAGGCGTGGTCTTAATATCACCATATGGAGTATGTGAGCCCATGGCTTATAAATTGGAGTTTGGGAACACCAACAATACTACTGAGCATGAATCCTTGCTCCTAGTAATTATTTCTACAAAAGAGAAGGGTGTGAAAATCTTGAGAGCTCAAGGTGACACGGAGTTAATCGTGCGCCAAGTCAAGAATCAATACTCGATAAAAAAATCACAGATTATAAAACTACAAGAATAGATTATGGGTTGAAATATAAGAATTGGATGCATTCTTTATTGAATCTATACCAAGAGAATTTAATTCCAAGGTGGACTCTTTAGCAGTGTCAACCTCATTACTCCTCCCTCACCCAGATTTCAAGGATAAGAAGTACCAAGTAGAGGTTTTGTATTGACCATATGTGCCTAATAATGTAGAATATTGGAAAGTGTTTGAAGAAAACAAAACCTCCTCCTCTTTTTGGAGAGTGGTGGAAACTTCCATAAAGATGCTCCTGGTGATCATAAGGAAAATAGTCATGACAAATGGAAAAAGGACATCAGAGGTCATCTATTTGCAAGGCAATATCATCCCTCCCAACTTAGTTACACTTGAAAAACTCTTCAACATACATGATACTTATGTTAAGGAGAAGAGAATTGAAAGAGGTCCTACCACTGGTGAGTATGAAGGAATTAATATCGGAAGTGAAAATTACCCCAAGATGATCAATATTGGGAAATGATGCACTGAAGAAAAAAGGGAAGAGGCCAAGAAACTCTTCCTGGAATACCAAGATGTTTTTTCCTAGAGTTATGAAGATCTAAAAAGATTTATGAATGGTAAATTCAAACACCAGATTCCCTTAAAACCTAAGGTTGCCTTGTTTAGGCAAAAACAAAGGAATTACAATCCCAAAGTTGTTGATGCAATATTTAGGGAAGTGGACAAAATGATTAAAGTAAGGATTATCTAACCTATCCATCACTCTACCTGGGTGGTGAATATAGTACCTATGAGGAATAAGAACAAAGAAATAAGGATTTGTGTAGACTTCAAAAATCTCAATCAGTCCTCTTTGAAAGACAACTATGCTCTTCCAACCATGGATCATCTATTGCAAACCGTAACTGGAGCTGAGATGATGTCTATGTTAGACAGCTTCTTGGGGTACAACCAGATAGAAGTGGAGAAATCAGACCAGCATAAAATAGATTTCACTACCCCATGGGGCACTTTCACATATCACAGGATGCCATTCGGGTTGATCAATGTCGGGGAAACCTTTCAGAGAGGTGTGGATCTTTCTTTCAGTGATATGAAGAAAAAAAATAATTGGTATGTATCTGGATGATCTTACTATGTTTTCCAGAAAAAGGGTAGATCATATAAATGATTTAAGGAGAGTATTGCAAAGGTGTAGAGAGGACAGGATTTAACTGAATCCAAAAAAGTTAGTTTTCTGTGAGACTAAAGGGAAGTTGTTGGACCACATTGTTTCCCAAGAAGGCATAAGAATTTATCTAGAAAGGGTTAGAGAAATCCAGCAATTGAGCTTACCTGTGAACAAAACTAGAGTGAAATCATTTTTTCAGTCAAGTAAACTTTCTCAAGAGGTTCATTCCAGATTGTCCAAAAGTAGAGGGTCCTTCATCTAGTGCAACCTGTGCTTGCCCTATGGGAGGATCTATTTGTCCGGTCATTATTTTCCTAGGATCCTTGGGCCTTGGGTTTGACCCATACTCTACTGCACATTCATGGCCATACACCATGCTTAGCTTCTGTGGTGGTGCCTTCTTGTATTGCGGCACTGTATTTATCTCTTCGTGTTGTCTATCTGCCTTCTTGGGTGGATCCATCAATGTTTTCATAGGCATTGGGGCCATTTTGTAGGGCCTCTTTATCCATTCTTTGGTTTTTCTCATTACGTGCCATGCCCATAAATTTATGTCCTTATTTTCATCTTTTTCAACCTCTATGTTCATGATGGGTCGGTCATATATCTTGTCATCTGTATAGATGGCCTCTAGGACCTCTTCTAAATCATACTCCCAAACTTTTTGGGGAATAGGGGTCCTTATAACTTCTTTGTCCAAGGTAAGAATCATTCTGCAATAATCCTAGATTCTGACCTCATGATCATCTACGCAGTTCATCTAGTTATCCTCCAGGAGTGGTTTGTGAATGTAGAACTTGCCAATAATGTGGTTGTATGTACCTATAGGGTCAAATCGAGGCCGCATTATGTCATAGATATGTAGGGGATAGTCATCCCATTTGAAGGCCAAATATTTATAGACCTTCATGTCTTGTAGGGTATATGGTCCCAGTGAGATAGGAAAATCCCAACAGTGCTTCTTCTTGTGTTTTATGTGTTCATATGCTTCTGTGAGCTGCGAGGCCATTTCCAAAATGATTATCCAGTCGGATGGATATCTAGGCAACTTCTTTGGATTCACAGTTGATCCCGCTATCTAAATGTACGTGAAGGTTATGAATTGTATGTAATAAGAACCTATGGCCCTCACCTTAGTGGCTTCTTCCTCTGACATCTTTTTTGCAAAATAACCCTCAATAGATTGGATGATTGCAAAAATGAAGGCATCATTGACTATCTGGTAGTCTGGGCTATCTTCTAACCTTTTTTCCCTTTTCTATAATTGGGGGTATATGATGTGAGGCCATACATTGGGATCATTTATGCTTCCTCTCTTGATGAGTCCTAGGTAATTTTCCCTTTCTTCTAGTAGGTACACCTTGTAAGTACTCATATAAAAATTAGGGTTGTGTTTTACCACCACTAGCTATTCATTCAACTTGTCGCTGATGATGTTTCCCCAGTCAAACCTAGACCTATGGCCGCTGAGTCTTTCTATAAGGAGGATCATCCAATTTTCTAGTTGGAATGATTATGGTAACCCATATACTTGGCTTATCATTGTTATGGCTGCCTTAATGTCATCTTTCATGTATCCTTTTCTCAATTCTATTTTGTCCAGCTTATTTTTTGGAAGAGGTTGCTCAAGGTAGTGGTTGTTGACTATTTCATAAGCTTCCTCCCCTTTGTTTATGAACCATAAGTTGCCCTTTTCTACGAAAAATTCATAGAACTTGTCTACACCTTTGTGGAGATGAAAGAAATCCTCTATGACATCTAGCCTGATATCCAATTCTACTTGACCTTCGGTATTCTGGACCACCCTTTTGTCAG
Source organism: Thuja plicata (assembly GCA_018584345.1). NCBI lineage: Eukaryota > Viridiplantae > Streptophyta > Pinopsida > Cupressales > Cupressaceae > Thuja > Thuja plicata. Next base: position 419,175 of record MU226934.1, read on the forward strand.
AGTCATAATGGTTTTCCAAGGTCATGATCAGCTCAGGTGAAGACACAGCAACTGGGTAGGCTACTACAGTAACTAGTCCTAATACCAAGGAGGTGCTATCCTCTGATCTCCCAGCTAGTTGGCTACACCTTGTTAGGAACTCATCCCAATCCACCTTCCCAATATTGGTATTGGTGATTTCACTGTGCCTGTTGCTAATTTTGGAAGGGGGAGTGTTCCCCTTGTATTGGTATTTTATGGGTGAAGTATTCTTCTTGTTAGGAATTCTTGTATTAAAAAATACAAGTATCAGTATCTTATTTGAAGGACAAATTGAAAGAAAGTTGAATAAACTAAGAAAGAGAGCTAGAAATTCTCTAAGTATCTTGGAATGCAGGATTTTTGCACTTTTGGCCTTTTCAAGGTTTCAGATGCTAAAAAATAGTTAGGAGGAAAAAAAGGATGAAAGTGAAAAAAATCCACTATTTAGAGAGTGAGTTTCTTCAGACCTTTTGACATCTGAAAGTCCAAAGGTTCTGTAGACGCCAAAAAGCTGAAATCATGAAGATTGAAGACCAATTTTCAGGGATTTGGATTTGTCGGTGTTTCAGACCTTTCAGAGGCCCAAAATGATGAAAAGGATGAATCTCCAAAATCATGATGAGAGATAACAATATTTTTGGGGATTTGGTCTTGTCATAATTTCAGACTTCTCGGAGGTCTAAAACATTGAAAGGGCCAAATCTCTAAAACAAGACAGACTATGACTAGACCCATTTTTTGGCCTTTTGGAGGCCAAAAACCTATGACAAAGGTCATGACCAAACAAAACCCTAACACATAAACAAGAAAGGTTGAAACCAAATTTGATACGGATGGTCCTCCAGCTAAACACCGAAGGCACCAAAGGCCCTTAGAGACTAGGGGAGGAGGAAATCTGCATGCCCTAGGTCAGACAAGCACTAAGGAAAAAACCCTAAAAATTAAAAAGCTCAAGGAGGGATAAAGGAAACACAATGCAGTGAAGAAGACCTACCTTAGAGGGGCTAGGAGTGGGGAGGATGACACAATGAAGCTTGGAGGTGCACACACGATAAGTCGCAGGGTCGAGGGTGAAAATGTTGAAGCTAAGAGCTCTCGATGAATTTTGAGTTGAGAACACAAAGTGACTTCGAATGAGGTCTTTTTGCAATTTATAACCCGTGGGCCTCATGTCAGCATTTTTCAGTGTTTTCAGTGTCTGAAACACTAAAATTCTGGAGTTAGACACCTTTAGACTTTTGGTGTTTTCAAAGGCTGAAAAAACTGAAAGGACCAACTTTTGGCATTTCATCCATTTCGATATTTTAGGGTACTATGGTCCCCCAAAATGCTGAAAGGGCTGAAAAAGGTGCTTTTCCTTGTCTAATCATGCTGACACATATTCTTCTGAGACTAACTGAGCAAGGACTCAGGGGGGCAGACAAGACCAAAAACCAAAAATCAAAAAGAAGAGGGGTCCACATGGTCAGAGGACCAAAAATGGGGTGTCTGTTGTGGACCCACAAAAAATATCCCCCACAAAAGGAGGAATGACCAAGGCATTTCTTTATCATCATTTCTCTTTCAGGATGTAACTTTGCAGTAGAACAAGGCCAAGAGGGGTGAGTGTTGACCAATCTTTCAATGACTTCCAATCCAAGGTTTTCCATTGGCTTCCTAGCATGTGTTAATGTGTATTCATTCCTTGACCTTTGATTGTGGTAACCAGAGCATTCACTAGCTACACCCAGTCTTTGCCAAGTAGACCAGGATTTCCCAGAAAGAGCTTTGCTGCCAGTCAAGTGTTCATAGCCTCAAAAAAGTTTTCCCCAAATCCTAAGTATAACCTTGATGTACTACCAGTCGGGCATTCATAGACTGGTAGAGGTTGTCATAGTCACCCAAGTCCATTCCATCTGCTAGGATATAGCTTTCTATCTTTTGAGAGTTTTGTCCTTTGGGATAGTCATTTCATTTATTCTGTGTTCTCTTGAAATGTATCAGGCCCCAGATGTTTGTGTATTCCAGGTTTTCAACTCCATAGCAATGAACTTCTCCTTTCGTATTTAATATGATCTGGGAAATAATTAAGCTGTGCCACCCAGATTTCACACTTGTGGCCTCTTTTGGACACTTTTCTTTTCGTGTGTTTCTCTTCTTCTCTCTTCAACTATTCCTTTTTCTTTTTCTACTGCCTTTGCATTCTTTCAGACCTGGGTTCTAGGATCAGTGGGTACCCGAATATACACACTAGTGCTGGTCAAAACTATCAAACACTCATGGAACCATTTCTCTTGAGTGTTGCCTTTTAGTGTGTTTCATGATTAAGATGACCAAGCCTTGAACTTCTTCTTTTCGGTCACTGATAGTTGTCATCATTTTGCCTTTTGGTCAATGTTCTTTGTGTCATACATTTCTTTGCAGGAATTGACTAAGAAATACCCTTGCTTTGATTTATGGACTAGCTTGGAACAAATCCAAGAACACACTAACCCAAAACAACAAATGAGCCCCAAAAAAAGAAAGGAAGAAAGGACTGACGGCGGGCGACAAAACAAAAGAAAGGAAAAAAAGTAAAAAGGGGGACTATGGTACAAGGGATGGAAGGCAATATCACTTAGGATTTGAAGTAATGTTTGAGTAATTGTACATTGACTGGAAATGGGGTCAACTCTCCATTCAATGTGCTAACCCTAAAAAAAATTTCCCCCAAGATCTCTGATATTTGATAAGGGCCTGTCCACAATCTTTGAAACTTGGTGTGGTTACTTGGATTTTCTTTCGCCTTATCCCACATGAGGACAAGGTCAAATATCCTGAAGGATTTAAGGGTGGCTCTCTTATCAAACCACCTCTTCACTATGGCTTGATGTTTTGATACATTCTCTAGACCTTATGCTTGCTTCTCCTCTAGGTTAAGGAGATTCATTACCTGAACGTGTACTCGATCTTCTCCCCCCACATATTGGTCCATGAATCTTAGGACTGGGATCTTTAAGTTCATAGGGAAGACCGGTTGTAAACCATAGACTAGCTAGTATGGAGACATCCCTAGGGCATTTTTTTTCCTTACACGGTCAGTACACAAAGTGTATTTCAATTCTGTGTGCCAATCCTTGGGGTTGTCATCCAGGAGGTGTTTGATCACTGTTGTTGAGTTCTTGTTTGTAGACTCTGCTACACCATTGCCTTGCAGATAGTAATTTGAAGAGAACTTGAGGATTACCTAGTTCTTAAAGGTTCATTGCATGATTGAGGTCGACGAAAAAGAGGGAGCATTGTCACATACCAGATAAAATGGAATCCCAAATGTGGTTATGATGTGCTCCTCCAAGAATTTGGTCATGACCTTTGTAGTATAATTCTTTAGTGCTTGAGCTTCCGTCCAGTGTGTGCAGTAATCCATAGCTATCAAGATGAAATTGTGTCCTACAGATGAAGGGGGTTAGTCATTCCAACAAAATCTAAGCCCCATTGGGCAAATGGGCATACCTCATATACTGGTTGTAGGGGCATTGTGGGGTTTCTCTCTCGATTTGCACTGGTTTGGAAAGTGTGGCAAGACCTCACATGCTCGCTGGTGTCTCTAAATATTATAGGCCATAAATACCCTACCCTTAATATTTGGTGATTAGTTGCATCAATTGACTCATGTCCCATTTCGTATTTGTCATGGAAATCTTCTAGGATTTGCTTGGCCTCAAGAATGTCTAAGCACCTTAGGTATAGGCCTTCATAATTGTGTTTATATAGTTGTCCATTCTTCAACATGTGGGAGATTATTTTTATCCTCAAAGATCTTCTCTGAAAACCACTCATTTCCTCTGGGAAACACTTTTGCAGTAGATAATACACTATGTCTTTGTACCATACATCACTGATCACACCTTGATCGATGTAGGTTTGGCAGACCAAACCTTCTTCAACCTCAGAGATCAGCTTCGTCAGGCCTTGGCCTCTCACTAGTTTCATTGGTTGGATTTCAAGGTCAAACTCTTGGAGGATGGCCATCCATTTTCCTCTCCACTCTCCCAACTCATTTTGCATCAGAAGGGACTTTACAACTGCGTCTAGAACTACCCCGATGACTTTACTTCTCAAGATGTAATGTCTGAACTTTTTTACCACTTTGACAAGAGTGAATGACTATTTATCCAATTTTGGGTATCAGAGTTCAGCATCATTGAAAGGGAAACTCATGAAAGCTATGGGTCACTCATCTTCACTATTCTTCTTCTGTGTGAGGATTCCTACACAAGAGTGCTTAGATGCAAAAGAGTAAACTTTAAAAGGGATAGTGTAGTCTTGGATGACTAGGACTGGCACCGTGGCATCAGAATGTTTAATTCATTCTAAGGATTTCTTGGCCAAGGGAGCCCATTCAATCTTGGCATCTTTCTTGAGCATGTTGTTCAATTCTTTTACTATCTCTGTGAAACCGCTAATGAACTTCCTTATGACGTTGATCTTCTCAAAGAAAGATTTTAGTTCTCTGCGGCTATGCGACGGTGTCAACTTTAGAATGGCCTCTACCCTTTCAGGATCTATGGCTATCCCTTTCTTGGAGATGATATGTCCCAAGAGTTTTCCTTTAATTACCCCAAACACACATTTCTTGGGATTAAGGGAAATCCTAAATTCCCTGCATCTTTGAAGACATTTTCTGAGGTCATTTAAGTGGTTAGCTCTTTGATTCAAGAAAACTATGAGATCGTCCATATAGATGATAATGTACCTTCCAATAAGTCCCTTGAAATTTATGTCCATTTCCCTCTAAAAAGTGGCACTGGCATTAATCAGTCTGAAAGGCATCCAACGGTAGGCGAAGGTCCCCCATTTGGTTGTGAATGTCATTTTCAGCCTGTCCTCTTCCTACACCATCACCTAGTTGTATCCTGAGTAACCATCAAGAAATGAAATCATTTGAGACCCATTGACCTTTTGCATTACTTCATCGAGAGATGGGAGTGGATAATTTTCCTTCTGAGAACATTTGTTGAGGTTCTAGAAATCCATGCATAATCTAATCTCTCCAATTTTATTTCTTACGGGTACAGGTTCACAACCCACGTGGAATGTCAGATTGGGAAGATGATTCTAGCATTGAGAAACTTCTAAACCTCCTTTTGAATTAAGGGTTCCATAGTATGTTTCATAGGCCTCTGTCATTGCCAGAAAGGCTTGGAGTCTAGTTTTAGAGGGATGTTGTACACTATGACTAAGGTGTCATATGTCTTCAATTCTTCATAACTCCATGCTATGACATCTCGGTATTCAGTGAGGAGCTAGAACATTTTCTCCTTCTCTTCTTTGGTCCCCACCTTTCTGATATGGAGCTCCCTAGTCTTCTCATCCATGCCAAGGTTGTATCTATCACATTATTTACCATCAGGTGTTACATTTGGGCATCTCCTTACTGAAGTCTTTTCATTGTCAAAAATCCTCTCTAGTTCTACCATCCCTTTGGGAATGGAATTTGTCCTCAGATTTATGACACCTTGATCATCAGGAGCTTTGGGTTCAACTACTTCTTCAACTTCATTTTCCTCATCTATGATCTATTTTTCAAACACACTAGCGCACATGATAAACTCCAAGATGTGTTGATCGTCCTGGAAGACTTGAAAGTTAGTGATGTCTGGAATGGCCGGGGCAGCAACAAGTTCAATTGAGAATTTATTTAGCTTGGATTTCTCCATTGGATGTAATGAACTAGCTGACATGGCCAAGGCGTTGGTGAGAAAATTTCTTCTTCTTAGGATGGTTTTGATGTTGAAAGTGTCGAAGTCATTGATCAAGTCCCATGCTCTATTTTGGTAGGCTGGGAGCCTTTTATCATTACAAGTGTATTGACTACGGATCTTCTTGACAACCAATTGCAAGTCCCCTTCTACTATCAAGATTTTTATTCCCTTTTTGTGGGCCAGGAGGAGTCTACAAACCAATGCTTCATATTCTGCAACATTATTAGTGCACAGAAATTGTAACCTATAAGCGACATAGAAAGACTTACCTCTTGGGTTTATCAATTTGATCCCTGCACCTACTCCATGTTTACATTTGGAACCATCAAAGTGCAATTTCCATATCTGGGTTTGCTTAGTATGATTTTTTTTGGCCGATTTTCTCTTGGGAGAGCCCTTGGTTTTAAGTTTCTGCCCCTTTTCTCCATCACTCTCAGAAGAGGTCGATTCTCCTATATTTTGGGTACGTCTGGGTTTGGGGTTTTCAACACTTTCACCACCTTTGTCTTCCAGCATTCCTTTATAATGGGGGAATTCTCCATCATCAGAGGTACTCCAATCACTAAGTATTTCCAAAGTAGGACCTCTATCATAAGAATCTGACCCACTATCTCGATCTTAGCTTGGGGTAATTGTATCGACTAGGCTATTTATCCCCAGCAGGGTGTTACTCTTATCCTTGGTCTTGAGGATGTCTCATTTTATTGTCAGGGTTTCTGATAGCTTACTTGATGAGGGGATCTGGGACAATACCTATGATAATTCTTCCTAGGAACTAGGGCAAGTGAACTCAAAATGACTAGCCTAATGTAGTCAACAGTACCCTGAAAGTAACAGAATGCTAGGGTACGTGTCTTGACCCAAGTGTCGTAAGCTAGTTGTCATGTTGTTGATGAAATGTTGGAAGATTTCATCTTTGATATCCAATTCTAAGAGACCCAGAATAGGGTTGTGGTCTGATTCTAGGTCCTCTTGGATTCAGAACATGAGGATGTCATCCATCCAATAAGTGCCCAAGTCTATCTGGGTGAACATGACTTCATTCGGGGCATTGTATTTTGTGATCATCTGTCTCAATTTAGGCTCTACATCAATCTTGATCTAGTTATTTAGACCTCTCCATGGTAGCCATTGTTGGGTGAAATCTATGGAAAGTTAGCCTCTCAAGAAATTGGTCCATTCTCGACTCAACAGCATCCCATAAGTTTCAGGTATGTCCACTATATGCAGATCAATGCATTCTTGTATTATAGGATCTACAACTAATTGAATGTGTACATCTTTGAGCACACCGATCACGTTGACCTTGGTTTTATCCAATTGCATGACCACTCAGTTTGTTACTTGGGTCACCATCCCTAGCTTCTAGCAGATTGACAGTGGCATGACATTGCATGAAGCTCCTGAATCGATCAAGAAATTGTGTAGATTCTTCCCAAACATCCATAGACTGAGTAAGAATAGTGGGACCTCCATCTTATCCTTGAACATTGCGGGGAAAGCCTCAGATGTGTTGATACTAGATGTAGGTGTCTTTGCATTATGGGCAGAGGGGCTGGGTTTTGAGTTGTCTATAGAATTTAGAAGGGCCTCCTTCTGAGATGAGCAACCTTGTATTAACTCAAACATAGATATGTTTGCTTTAGTTTTCTTCTGTTCATCAATTGTACTGTATTTATCACTCGACCAGGCCGCACCTCTGTAGCTAGCATACGTACTTGTTCTAGGATTTGTGGGACCATTCAGGCCTTTAGGAGGCATGGGATTGTTACTAGCTTGAGGATCTAGTGGATTTGGTTGTTTTCTTGGGGGAATACCATCGGTGAGAGGTTCCTTTCTGCTCTGAAAGTTATACAAATTTTGTTGATCATTTTGGAAGTCATGTACTTTTGAATATTCAGGTTCATTTTCCCTTTGGAAGGGAAACACAAACTCATCTTCCCCTACAAAAGTACCCAACCCTTCCTCCTTTCTATACTCATAGGAATCGAACACCATAGCATTAAATTGCACCGGAGGCTCCTCTAGATTTTGGATGTAATGATCACGAGAGTTGTTCCCATACCCATCATTTCCTTGGTGTGAATTTGGAGCCCTAAAAAAATTAGCCTCTAAAGCCTTGTAAGCATTGGCATTGTCTGCTGGGATGCTTCCATTATTGGTTCTAGTGTTCCATGGCATGTTTGGCCTTTGCTACCCAAATTTTTTCTCCTGTGTGTTGTTTTTATTGTACATGTTGAAATTCTGATTTGGATTTTGAGGACATGTATTTGGACCAGCAGGGGCTCATTGATATCCACCTTGATTTTGGGATGGATTCAACTTCTTCCGAGTAAGTTTGTTGATGATTTGTGACAAGGTCTTCTTTGTGACATCTAGCTTGGAGGCCATGAGAGCATCAGGCTTTTCTTCAGGTATAACTCTCTGTTGAAAAAATGTTGTTTTATGAGCCTCATAACTCAAATAAGTAATAGATGGGGGTATGGCTACAAATGGTTGCGTCAGGATGGGATTCAACATATGTGCATGAGTGGCTAGATCTTGATTGCTGGCTACAAACGGATATGGGACTGCAAGGTTATTCATGGTAGGTACTACTACACAACTCCCTTCTTGTGGGTTCATCTACTGGGTGAATGTGATAGCTTCATTGTACACCTTTTCCATCGTGTCTCTATCTATCGGGGGAAGCCTCCTTAGAAAGCTTGAGGTGAAATGATCCAAAGCCTTCAAGTAAAATTGTATGAAATCCTCCTCTGGTATGGTGTAAGGGGCTTCCAACTTTTGATTCATTTTGTGAAAATGATGATTGAACATAGTGATGGGTTCCTTAGGATCTTTCCTCATTGTGATGAACTAGTGATGTGTTATGGAAGGATCTACATATAGCTTGAATTGATTGAGAAATTTGGTTTCAAATTAATTCCATGCAGAGATAGACCCTAATGGTAAATTCAAGTACCAACTGTATGTGAACTCTCCCAAAGTGTATGGAAATAGCCAACAAACAACGTCTTGGTGAGCGATCTCTTTATGGTTACAAATTTCCTTGAAGGTGTGGATGTGTTCTTCCACTGTCCTTGATTCTCCATAAATGAACCAAGTGCAAAAATTCTCCATATTTTTGGGTAGATCATGGAGTTTTCCAACAAAATTTAAAGGAGAGCTTGTTGATTTGAAAAAAAATTCCATCGGACGAGGTTGCTACAAATTTTGATTTCGTACGTTCTAATTCTGCACTATGGCTGTTATGACAGTCGGGGCAGTGATGTGTGATTGTTGTCCAAGAGAATCCTAAGTTTTTTTGAGGTGGTAAGAGGATTTTTCTTTGTTCTTCCCTTTGTCTTTGTGAGCTTTACGATGATGGGTGAGTTCAAGGAACTCACCTCTCTTTGGAGATGATCTAAGCACTCGCTCGAATCTCTCTAGAGAGAAAGATCCAATGTTATCCAACTTTTGATTCTTTTGGCCCTCCTTCTAGCACCACTTATGTTGAGCATTTTTTTAACACAAGCCAACTTGCTAGGATCTTGAGAATTTGATTTTCTCTCTTGAAAGAATAACTAAGTTATTCCCAAGGTTCTTCGAGGTTGCGTCACAACCTACTTGGTTATGTATAGTCAGAAAATGGAAGCACTTCCACTATAGACTGGTTTAGCCTTCTGAGTAAGTGGTTTTGGGGTCATTTCAAGCACCTTGAATGGGTTCCTGATTTAGACCTAACTTTCCCCCTGCTCTACCCCCAATTCTCCACCTTTCTCTAGCCAATTTCTGGCATTCTGGACTGCAAATCTGAGATCTTTGACCTCAGGATTAGGGTCAAACTTTTGGGTCTATGTTGACCTCAACCCTAACCTAGGTCAAGGTCAACCTCACCCCTGACCTAGGTCAATGTCAACCTTGACTTTGACCTAGGGTCCTGAATTTAGGCTCCCACAATTTCTGGATGTCGGTCTTTGAAAAAAGTTAATTCCTGCTTCCAGGTCGGCTGTTTCAGGTTCTGAAGTGATGATTCCTAAATTATATTTAATATAGGTCCTCTCCTAGGGGTAAAGGCTTTAATGGGAATTTAATTCTCGTATGTCAGCCTCCTTGATGATTGTTCCCTAATTTCATATAAAAGGGAGCCTTTCTCCTCTCATTTTCTGTAAGCAAAGTCAAGAAGTCTAAACTCTAAGTCCTCAATTGAAGCCTAAGCATCATCAAGTGAAGATTCAAGCAAGAAATCAAGCAATATTTGAAGCAAGGATTCATCCATCATCAAACATTCAAGCATCCCTTCATCAAAGAGATCCATGGGAGGCCATTGAAGGATTCAAGCTACA